>JAFBJQ010001929.1:15240-88090 GCA_016785345.1 Trinectes maculatus | reverse complement strand
TGTGCACACACACACACACACACACACACACCCGCACACACACACACACACACCCGCACACACACACACACACACAGCTCTAGCATCAGAGCTTACAATCCTATGTCCAAAGCTGCTGACAGGTGTGTGTGTGTGTGTGTGTGTGTGTGTGTGTGTGTGTGTGTGTGTGTGTGGTGTGTGTGTGTGTGTGTGTGTGTGCGTGTGTGTGTGTGTGTGTGTGTGTGTGTGTGTGTGTGTGTAACATGAGAAAGGGCAGGTCCCTGGACACATCGGCCATCATTCATCCTATAGTAAAGCCCCAACCAAAAGTCGTTTAGGCCCTCAGCTTCTTGTCGCTCATTGCTGCTGCGTTCACTCATATGAAGTCAGAAGCTCAGTCAGTACATAGCTATTTACTTTGATCAGCTGTGATCACTGTTGCCTTATTGAGATGACATATGAACCAGACAAGGTCAACATATAAATTGGTGAATAGGTTTTTGGGAAATGCATTTACTTGCTTTCTTATTGGCAGTTAAATGGGAAGTTTTATATCAATCTGTAATGTTTGTTAAATACAGCCTAACATCATCTAAACTAGAGTACCTAACTTTTATATAGGATTTTTTATATACGTCGACTTGTAGGTTTAGGTCAGAATTATGTCTGGTCTGTTAATCATACGCTTCAGTAATACCTATAAATACAGCCAGAGCGGCAGATTCTGAGAATACTGTCAGAGGAGATAGAGTGAAAGTAGGTCGGGGTGAATACCTCTTTATATCTCACTCTATCACTGCCCACCTGTCAATATAACAAGATGTTCCAGTTAGAACCACTAGAGGGCGATCTATCTAAAGATTTAAGCCACACAAGAGGAAGTGATATTGGAGACATCAGGGGAATCATTGGAATTTAAATGAGAAAATCCTAATGTCAAAGCTAATGGATGGAAAAGTTTGGAAACAAAGACATGTCCAGCATTGTATTTGTAATTGTTACACAATTGTTGAGTGGAAATTGAATGGGTGTATCCATAGCATTGTTTTAAATGTTGTTTTTCTTTTCAAAAAATAATTTCCTGTATTGTTGTACTGCAGCTATCTTGGTGAAGATATACTAACTTGCTTGTCGTGCTTTGTCCATGTAGGTGGTGGAGAGCTCATCACTGACAGGGGTCTGCTGTGGTCCCACCATGGGCACCAGCTGTTTACTAGAGCCCAGCATCAGAGCCTCTTTCGCCCGTTCTGGAGATACTAGGGGTGGGCAGGTCAGCCTAACGAAGCCCCCCGCCTCCTGAAAACCACTGTCCCCTTCTCCCTCTGCTTCCACCAGCCCCTGATCAGGGGGAGGGGTGAGCGTGTGAGGGGTCAGAGTGTGTGGGGTATGCGCTGGTGTTGTCCACTCGGTCTGATGGGGTTGGTAGATGAGCTCTCTGCGAGGAACGCCAACAGGACACTGGTCATGCCACTGCCCCTGCGTGGTAACCCCAGCATCCGTGGCACTCTCATACCTTGGAACAATTAGAGGAGGCAGCTAAAGTGATTATTTTAAAAATAGTGACATATAAAATCTTCCATATAGCAAATCCTTTTCTGGTCCCCAAACTCCAACCCTCAGCTAGAAAATGTATTATTTCCTCGATAGTTCCGTGAGATGCTAAAACATTATGCTTCTTTTTAATATAGGTCAAGCTGTTACCCGCTCATCTCTGACGTCTCCTCCTCTTCTTGGTTGTCATAGCGTGCAGGTGAACGTGCATGAGGAGGTGTGCGACGTTGGCGCCGGTGAGTGACTGACTGTGTGTCTGCATCGCTGTCTGTTTCTCCGTAGTAGGCCTCACTGTCTGGAGGGGAGGTTATGCCTCTGGGTATCCCATTGGGGGACAGGATGGAAGGATGGGGGGAGGACAAGGGGTCCACAAGGGGAGACAGGACCCTCATGGAGGAGTGGGGTGATGCAGAGCAACTAGAGTAAGATGAAGAGTGGAATCCAGAGGGCGCCCTGAAAACACAGACATCTTATAGGTTATGGTTTCATATTACACAGTGTGTGTTACTGTGTGTGTGTAGTGCAAGCTCTGACCTTTTAACCCTCAGACTTAGCGTAGCGTTCTGTGTGTCTATGAGGCTCATGGCCTGAGCATGACTTAGCTCTGAGCACATATGGTCACCAATGGCAACCAGCTCATCAAGCTCCTTCAGTCCAGCTCTGCAGGCTTTGCTGCGCCGGCGAACCTACAGAAGGTTAAGAAAAAAAGGCCAATAACACATTAGTGCATTAATTTAATACATGCATTCATTTTTGGCCTGTGACCCCTCTAATGATATTCAAGTCCCATTTTCACAAGACACAGTTTAGAATTTAAAGATCAATTCATTAGAATATGAAATCCCCAACATTTCATCCAACCAGAGTCTGAAAATATACTTGTAGGGTTTTTCTTGAATATTTGTCAATCAGATCTGATCAAACTACATCCACTAAATAGTTTTTATTTTCAATACTTAATTACTACTATTACTATAATCATGAACATTCCATTAGATTATAGAGAAATACTTGCTGAATGGCCTGAAAAGTTTTGTGACTAGTCGCTCAATGTTTAGGTAGCTCTCCCGGAATAAGAAATTAAGTCATGTGGCAGTTGCTGGAGGTGATGTCATAGGATCCTTCAGGAAGTATGTCTGTTGGGGGAGGTGAAGGGCACGTTTCCATGTCCACTAGAGTCAAGTCTTCTCTAAAAGAAGAAGGTAAGGTCCTCCTCTGACACCTTATCACTGCTGATGGTAAAAATGTTGAGTGTGTATAAGAGGGCACAGTATTTCATTTTATCATTGTCTCTTCACCCCATAATCCCATTCCACCATCACACTGACACATGTAAGGGCAGGTTATCTCCTCTGCCACTCAGGCAAATGCACACACATACACACACACACACACACAAATGAACATCATGAAAGAGGGGGGTTGAACAGCTGCATCACCAGTCTGGCCAAGGGGCATGAATGTCATTTACCATATGTTCCCCACATACCCAAAATAAAATCTCGCAGGATTCAACCACATTCCTAGACAGATGCAGAAAGACAGGAGCCACTGTGATGGGGGGGGGGGGCTGAGAAAAGTAATACGTGCACAATAAAGTTTAAATATTTCAGGGTAAGTGTGTGTGTGTGTAGTTTTGTGTGTGTGTGTTTCTGTATCTCTGTGAACAAGAGGTCTTTTTCCATGCTCAGCGTCCAGCTGCTCTTAAATGAGCTATTCTGATCCTCCAGTGTGCGCTCCAGTCCTGACCAGGCTTATCTGAGGTATGCCCAGCCACACACACACACACGCACGAGAAAAGTAATACGTGCACAATAAAGTTTAAATATTTCAGGGTAAGTGTGTGTGTGTGTAGTTTTGTGTGTGTGTGTTTCTGTATCTCTGTGAACAAGAGGCCTTTTTCCATGCTCAGCTTCCAGCTGCTCTTAAATGAGCTATTCTGATCCTCCAGTGTGCGCTCCAGTCCTGACCAGGCTTATCTGAGGTATGCCCAGCCACACACACACACACGCACACACACACATACTCAGCAACAAGTTAAACACACAACAAGAGAAAGAAACCACTGCTGAAATTTTCTTTCTTGAAACTTTTGGATCGCAACAGGTATTTTGTCGCCGTGCCATCATTGAAAATCAGCGCTTATGACAGCTTATGACTGACTGGCCAACTTTTAACATCAGTATGAGCGAGGTCACATTCCTCCTCACGAGAATAGCTTTTCTTATTACAGACAGCATTCTGGTCTGTCAACAGATATAAACACAGACACAAAAAGATTTTGGAAACATTGGCAATGTTGCTAATTGAGCATAAGGAAATTCTGCACCTTAAGGTATTGTAGTTTGGAGCATGAGAGAGATGAACAAAGAAACTGAATGGTAAAAAAGTACATTTTCCGTGCAACAGTCACTTAAATGTTATTGGCTAGTGTGATGTATGTCATTTAATCCTGACTGATAGGTGAGAGAGTGATGAGTGATGCTCCCCATAGAAAAGATCATCTACCCATATCTAAACTAGCTGAGAGCTACAGATTTATACTCTTGAAGTAAATGAAAAACAGTAAAAGTAAATGAATGATTAAAAATGAAAGGAAACCACAAGACTGATCATCAGAGCCTCAGATCTCAAGTAGCAGCTACAGTATCTATTAAATGCATCCATCCAAGCTACCTCCATGACAGGAAGTCTGGTAGATACCATACTGTTTGTGCATGCGCGCGCGCACACACACACACACACACACACACGCACACACACACGTATATAGTCTTCATTCTACCTTGGACACCTGGAGAGGCTTCTGCTGCTCTGCTCCTCCCTGTAGCCTGAAGCCCCACGGGGCTCCTCCTGTGAGGGAGACCACAATCTCCTCCGCTACCATCCCTGCTCACAGCCCACTGTGTATGAGGGTTGCTCAACCTCAGACAAGGGTCAGTGAGTGAACATGAGGCGTTTGTGTCTGTGACCACAGAGAATCACTCCACCCATGAACAGACAGAAATGCTGTGTCGGAGGGTGGGCACTCAGAAGGGTGAGAAGGTGGAAAAGTGTGTGTGTGTGTGTGTGTGTGTGTGTGTGTGCATACGTGTGTGCGTGTGCGTGCACATCCTCCACTGTATTTAACACTTGCCATGTCACTCTCAAGCACTCTTTACAGGGGATGCTTGCTGATATCCACTCCCGAAATAACCGGCACCACTCCCTCTGTGACCCCCAGCTCAGCCAGCCTGGACAGCAGCCACAGATCGCAGATTTATCTTCATCTATCCCCAGTACCCTAATCTTAGATCATGGGGAGAAGGGTGTGAGAAGGATGTATTTTAGGAATTTCAGTTAGTTTAATGTCTGTACATTTTAACAGCTTTAGAGTGGGTGCTCAAGGGATTTCTGCTCCAGTGGCCTCCAGGAAAACAGAACTACTGAGCAAGCCCTTCTGCAGTGTTGGACATGACGAATACCGACTGTCATGCCACTGGACTTGTGCTTCATCATCTCTGGTTTTACAGAGAAAGGATAAGGGGTTACACAATGGACATGCAAAGTGACTTGGCAATGGCAAATTAAACACAGTCAACTGATCAAAGTTATGGCAACTTTGTGATTGGTTTCAAATTTGAGTTAATTCCAAAAGTCACTGACTTGTCACCCACTAACTCCTATTTTTGATAATATTCACAGACTACACATATGATTACTGCTCAGTTTCAGTGTTTTATTTAACCTTGTGCATCCCCATACCAGCAATGATCTCATGGTGCCCACTTCTGTATTAACTGCATTAAGATTGTTGCCATGTCTCAGTTACATGGCAATATTTTTGCTCCCTCTTATTCCTTATATTTCTTCTTGACCCAATTAAAATACCATGGTAGGCTAATAATATTGAGCTTCCCTGGTTGCAACTTCATTCCCTTTAAATCCCTTATGAATGTGATTTTACATGAATGAAATCCATGTAAAATCACACATAATGAACTTGTGTAGTTCAACCTGTTGAAAAAATGAGCGCTTGTTTTTTGCATTTCAAGTAAAGTTTTTAATGGAGTTCCTGCCTCAAATAATTGTTTTTCGTCAAGCTTACTGCAAAGGGATCGCTAACAAGAACAAGGTGATGCGATGTTAATCTGCTAGCACCGAAAATAGGTCCTCTTATAATATTTCCGGGAATAACAGGCTCCTAAATTCTAAAATAACATTGATAGTTTGCATTGACTGGGCTTGACGCTGCATTGGAATCCAATCAGTGACCGATACTACGTTTCGGTAAGAGGCGGAAGTCTCTCTCTGGTTGTCCGGATGTGGACGTGGCATAGTGTTGCAGCACTTCCGGTGAATGTCCGCTTCTGATATCGGAACGGATTAGTGAGAAACACCCCGGGACGACATCGCTTTCAGAGTTTGTTGGAAACCGAATTTCGTGGTTTGCCCCGGACACTAAATAGCATTTACTATCTACAACACTTCTGAGGTATGTTACAATCTGAGACAAGTGTGATAGTGACATACACGTCCGGTTTGACAGCTTGAGTTCTCTCGTGTTAGCACGGACTAGCTAATGCTAAGCACGGCTAGCAGCGCTCCGCAAAATACCTGTGCGTTTACTAGCTTAACTATAGGGTCATCGGTTGTGGTGATCCCAGCACAGCTGATTCAACCGTTGCTGCTGTCATTCTGATTCAGGTTGTCCGGCACCAGCACTAGCAAGTATATTTAGTCGTTACGACTTGGAAGTTTGTTAAACCGTAAATATTTTAGAGTTATTATTATTCGTCGCATTCGTTGTAACCGAGATTGTGTTTTTTGAGGTTTTGGTTGACTTGTTGTGTTGCTAACGTTAGCTATCTAGCAAGCTAAGTGTAATGCGGTACTGTCTGTTCCAGCTAGCATGATGCTAGGCTCGCTAGCTTTTCTCGTTGTCACGCTTTACTGTTATTAAGCTGAGTTCGGATTTTCATCTTAAATGTCTGTTGTCCCTAAGGCTTTCCAAACCACTAACATAGTCTCTAAAATGTGCAACATCAGTCAGGGGAGCAGATGTGGGTCACTCCGTAGGCCTGACATACTAAATATCTGTACGGCTCTAGCGATTGTATTTCTCGTTGTGGCACCTGCACTGCTGAATTATTCAAAGGCCCCGCTCGTTTAGCCAGTGTTTGTCTGTTAGATGATACTCATCATTCTGTCATATAGGTTAGGCCAGTCTCCACATGCCAAGTGAGTCATGTGTCGGTGTTATAGCAAGGTTAAAGTGGATGTGTGTAATATAAGGAATAATGAATGTTGAACTACTTTGGGGGGTTATAATCATAACTCGACTGTTCAGACCCGTTAACACAGAATAGACATTACACACTCTCTCCACATTATCAGGCTATTGATGTCACTTTCATACTTCAGAATCTATTAGTCACAAGTTTAGAGTTTTGTACTAGTGTAGTTTTAAATGTTGATTTTGTTTGGTGTGTGTTTTGGTCTGGGTTAAGTGACCTGCGTTGACTGGACTCTTAAGCAGTTTATTTTCCTAACCTTGATATCAGTTACTGTTACTTGGTTTATTTAAACACATTGCTTTCTAAAGAGAAGCAACTTGTGGGTGTGGCCAAACAAACACAGAAAGCCAGTAAAGGTGTTCTTGCCGAACCAGGAAGCCTTAGCGTCATACTGAAGTTTAATTTGTAAAACTGTAAAAAACAGTCTGGCGCAAAGGACTATCCAGACTCAAAGTGCTTAGCGGGAGTTTTGTTGTTTGTTAGTTCAGGTGTATGACAGGCTGCTGGGTCAAGCTCATCTTTGCAAGGCTGCTCTCTATTATTTCTGTCACACTTTTTTATTAGACAATAATTTCCTTCATGCTTAATGAAAACAAAACTATCACCAGGCACTATCAGGTGCCATTACTGTTAACATCTTAACGTCATCTCACAGGCTTTTATACTCAAGGTGTCTCCGTGGTTTATATGCTAGTTACATGAGTTCAGCTATGATTGGTGAAACATATCCTTATTTGTTTTATTTAGAATTGGGGATGAACTGAGGATGAATGTAAACCAGCACACTCCAATGGCCTCTCCATATGGCCAGCCCCAGCCTGGCTACAGTCATCCTGGCTATGCTCCCCATGAGGGGGGATATCCTGCCCCCTATGCACCCTACAACGGCCCTGCTTCAGCATACCAGCCTGGAGCTCAGCCACAAGGTAAAGAAATCCAGCATCTGAATGACTGAAAGAGTGCTACCAGATCGGTTGTGATGCTCTCTAACCATTCTCAGAGTCATAATCTTGGAATATTTTACCTGCTTCCTGCTATTTGGTTTATCACGTGTGTGTGTGAGAAATGCCTACTCCTCTAATCAGCTTCCCTCTCTTTTCTTCACACTGCTTTTCATTTTTCCTCTATCTCTATGTTTGTCCTCTTTCTGCTGTTTCTTGTATTTCAGAATATTCTCCTTTTACGAGCTTTCCTTCTAAGGCTGTGGCAGCCAACCCAGTCTCTGATCTCTCCTCCCCTCTTGACTTAGGTAACTGGTAATTGCCTCCTCTCTTTGTCTTGCTCGTTTCATACTCCACATGTTCTGCAGTCATCAAGCCCTCTGTGTAGCTGCAGACACGACTCTTGCCCCCATGTCTTTTATTCAGCACAAAATAGGGGTAGAAGTTTAGGAGATTGTCAGTTTTTAGATAATTGGTCACATGAAGACAGCTAACCCACTTCACACAGTCCTTGTCAGACAGGTTTCAGGATGTAATCTGTGCCCCCTAACCCCACGTGGCAAAATCTAGAAATGTAATCAGTTTGTTCTAAAATTGTGTCAAGGCCGATAGCCCTGTTTAGCTTGCTGCACTAATCTTATCACTTTAGAGAAACTTGTATCCAAATGGATCATGAATTGTTTGTAACAGAGGTTGCTTTTTCCCTGATATGTATGTAATCTTATATCCCTGCTTTTCAGGTCCCACCAGGGGTCCTACTATCACTGGACCTCCGCCAGTCTCAGCACCTCAAACATACAATCATTACAGCAACAGTCAAGGGGGTATGCAGAATGGACCCCCACCTATGACACAGGCACCACCCAGGTAATTCCAGGTTTATTGATTGTTCAGTTTAGCTAAATGTACCCACACTATTTTATATTGGTACTTCTTAGTCTTACCACATCCAGTTAAACTGAATTCGCGCAGAGCAAATTATTAAAATTCTGTGCCTTCACTTCATAAGTTGAGCTTATTTAAGCATTTGACTGAATCCATTTTAAGAAACTAAGTTGCTGAGTCTGCCTAAACTTCAGGAATTAGTGCTCATGTCATCGTGTCTCGTGGTTAGCAAGCAAATAATTCAAAAACACTCTTATTGTAGTTCATATTGAGAAAGTGAAAATAAATTCTAATCCAAAACAGGTGCTTGGGGTTAAAATGACTCGCACAGAAAATGAACTAGTTTCTTAGAAACAAATATCCAAATGTTCAGCTGTGAAATATTGTTTTGTAATTTATTGTGCTATTTTTCCCCTCACCAAGCTGTAGGGTTGAATGGGGAACCTATTGTAACATCATGATTCTTGCCATCACTAAGCCACTCGTTCCCTATGTGATGTCTTTGTCTTGTGAGAAGCCAATTAGAAACCTGTTTACTCACACACAGCCAAGAAAATCAGCATTAAGTCTATAAGTCTTTTTGTGAAAATATTTCATGAATCCTCTGCCTCCATTTCAGAAACCAGATTTCTTGTTCATGTTATATTTGACAAATTGGCTTATTGTAGAAACCGTAACCTTGTTTAAGTGCAGGGTAAACACGTTCAGTGATTTGTGTTTTTTCCAGGCCTGCTGTGTCTCAGCCATACAACCAAGGAGCTGTGAACCTGTCAGGGTCGCACTCCAGCTACCCTCAACACTATGGGCCCCCACCCACAATACAGCAGGTCACAAACCAGATGACTGGGATGCAGATCGCCCCTGGACCACCAACTCCTGCAGGGCCAGGATATGGTATGGATTAATTTAAATTTGAGTGTTTAACTGTTTCTGTAATAATTTGCTGTAATAATGATGTCAATGTTTTCTTTTGTCCACTCAGTTCCACCTCACAGCTCCCAACCTCCCATCAGTACTGCCTACTCAGCTGCACCTCCGCCCACCTACAACCAGGCCCCCCTGCCTGCGTCATCTGCTCCCTCTCAGCCACCACCTCCCAGTCAACCTGCAACTTCTCAGCAATATTATGGAGGCCCACCACCTCCTTCTCAGCAGCCATTTAACACTTCTCTTCCCCCTACCTCTCAACAGCAGTTCACCTCCTCTGCACCACCGCCTCCTGCCTCTCAGCAGACCTTTCCCCCTTCCTCCCTCTCAGGTCCTGTGCCTCCACCCAGCCAAGCTGCTCCTCCTCCAGTGTCACAGCCACAACAGTCCTTTCCACCAACACAGCCCCCATTCTCCTCAGCACCTGCATCTGTCACTCAGCCTGCCTTTATCTCTGGTCCACCTCCCCCTGCCCAGGGCTCCTTCCCACCTAGAGCACCCCCTCCTTCCTCTCAGCCTGGATCTTTTCCTCCTCCTGGTCCTCCTCCCACCTCAACACCCTCTGGGCAATACCCAGGGCCTATGCTACCCCAACAGCAACCCCCTGCATCTCAGCCATCCCCTTATCACTCAGGTCCACCTCCTCCCAGAGCTCAGATGCCTCCCACCTCTATGGCTCAAAGCAGCCACCTGCCTCCAGGACCACCGGGCCCAATGGGCCCTCCTGGTATCCTGCAGCAGCCTCCACCCCAGCCTGGTATGCAGGGAGGATACCTTCCTCAACAGAATGGTGAGGAGACTGCTGCTAAGTAGCACCTGTATCTATTACTGTCTGTTCTAGAAACTGCCTACTCCTACCCTTTTTTCCTGTTCAGGTGCTTTTGGGCAGGTGAGGGGCCCTCAGCCTGGCTATGCAGGCCCATATCCCGGCCAACCAAACTATGGATCCCCTGCTCCAGCACCGGCTCCTGCTCCACCTCCACAAAAAAGACTTGACCCAGATTCCATTCCAAGCCCGGTAAGCAAACGCATTAAATTACCCCAGATTTTACCTTGTTGGTCTTCACCCATTTCTGTTTATTAGATTTTTGAGGCATGACTTGTATACCCAGTGACCATTTTTATGTCCATCTATTATATCTAATGCAATCCAAAACAGTGCTAAGCATTAAGTCCTCAAACAAGATGGTCTTTACACCAACATATCATTTCTGAAAGGCAAAACAGAGGCTCAAACATGGTGCAGAATCTTGATGAGAACATCATGGGTTAGAATTTACAGGTGTACCTAATAAAGTGGCCACTGACTGTATATGATATTGAATTCACCACTTTGAGCAGGGCAGTAATGACCTATCCTTACATAATGTATTCATGTTACAAATCCTGTTGAATATAAGCTACGTTCAATAGGATTTGTAATATGAACAGTTCAATATCAAGAAAAAAAAACTCTGATAATTGTGATATTCATAACACATCATGGATAATAGCAGTGTATATGGATTATGTTACTACTGTCCAGCTTTAGTCTTACAGTAATAGTGTCTCCTTGAGAGTGTCTGTAGCTTTCTTTTACATTTAGAGCTGCTTAGCATGTGGGTCAAATATGTTACTGGTACATTAGAATATGAATCAACTTCTGCCTGGCTGACACAAAGTCTACAGTTGCACTAATCAATACTACCAACCAGTTTCTGTCTGAATAACAATAATACGGCTTGCTGCTCAGCAACATTATTACTGAGATTTCTCTTCGCTCACCGTTGTATCTTCTCACTCTTTGTATTTATTTATTTATTTTGTCCTGTTTTGCACAATTTGCTGGACAAACTTTTGAATGTAAAGCAAGCGTCTGACATGCCGGCTGTGCAGAAATCAAGACATAGAATAGATCCAGACGCTATCCCCAGCCCAGTAAGTTTTACTGTGTGCCTGCCTTTTCCTCTGCTTCATTCTGTCATCTCTGCTCACCTGCATTAACCTACACCTCCCGTCTCCTTTATTTTCTTTCGAACCCCTCACCCATATTTACAACCTCAGCGTTGGGCTCCTGTCAGAAATAGTGCAAAATTTGGCTGTATGTTCTACCAATGTTTCACTCATCTATTTGTGTCCAATCAGACCGAAAATGCCCTCTGACGCTGTATATACAGATATATTTTACTATCTTCAGTACTCCAGCAGAATTAATGCACTGTTGTACCCATCACTTACTTGCTTTTTTTTTTTTTTTTGCTGAATGTTAGATTAGAAGATTTAACCTCTGTTGTGCCCTGGTTCGTTTTGACAGTATCTTCATTTTTAGAGGTTTTTGATCATTAAGCTCAGACTTAATCTCTCTTCTTAATCTTTTTTCCATGCCTTGCATGTTATTGTGCAGCACTTACCCATAGTTCCTTGCTTTGATGACATGCCTTGGTAAATCCCGACCTTTGTCTATGGGATGTCATATAGTTTTGTTGAAAATTGAGAATCTACACAAACAGCTTAAGCATGAATCTTAACTATGAAATTATGTCTGCAGAAGTTGAAAGATTTTAATTATGTACTATATCTATGGGGTGTCTCTGTGTCTGCATGTGTGTGTAGGGATTGAGTGAAAGTCCTCTCCCCGTTGGCTGTTAGTTGTTAGAATTCATGAGTTCTGAAGACCATGTGTCATGTGCACATACATGTTTGTATTTAAACTGTAAACATTAATGGATTAAGAAGGTTTCTGTCTCCTGTTGTCCTTTTCAGATCCAGGTAATTGAAGATGACAAGGCTAAAACTACTGAGCCATTCATCACAGGGGTTAGAGGTCAGGCCCCACCGCTGGTCACCACCAACTTTCAGGCCAAAGACCAAGGTTGGTCCTTCTTTCTTTTAAGACATACAAAGCAGTCACTATATAGCATAAGTCATAGGAATCAAAGATTTTGCCATTACGTCAGTGCAATTCTAATGGAAGAATTTGTGTCTGTGTGTAGGGAATGCCAGTCCCAGGTTTATTCGCTGTACAGCGTACAATATGCCTTGCACAGCTGATATGGCCAAGCAGTCTCAAGTGCCACTGGCTGCTGTCATCAAGCCCCTCGCCACGCTCCCACCAGATGAGGTGAGTCCTCTCCTCCTCCCACTCTATCCTGTTTGGCCCTGGCTGAAATGTAATTATTATCGTAGGATGCCTGTAATGTCAGTGGGATAATCTGTCTCGTAATCTGTGTCTGTGGTGGAAGTGGCTGCATGACCTTGTTTCGTGCATTTGTCACATGTGTAACCAGTATCCATTTGGACTGTGCCAGTTTGGCAGGAAAAACAACTGAAACAGGAAGTAAATTTTAACTAGTAAGGGTGTGATAACACATTACCTACTATTTCAGTACTAATGTCAACAAGGCTTCTTAGATGACATCACCTACAAAATTTGAATGTATTTTCATTGAACTTCTTTGGCAGACTCCTCCATATCTGGTGGACCATGGCGAGGGTGGTCCAATCCGCTGCAACCGCTGCAAGGCCTACATGTGTCCATACATGCAGTTTATAGAGGGAGGTCGCCGCTTCCAGTGTGGGTTTTGTTGTTGTGTCACAGAGGGTGAGTGTGTTTCTGTTTCCATTTAAATGTGCAGTATAGAAATAAGAGTTGTGTCTTTTTCCAAGATGATTTATTTTGTTTATCCATCCTCTGTTCTCCCACAGTGCCTCCACATTACTTCCAGCATCTGGACCACACTGGTAAGAGAGTGGACTGTTATGACAGGCCAGAGCTTTCGCTGGGCAGCTATGAGTTCCTGGCCACTGTTGACTATTGTAAGGTAGGACCTGGTCCACATTCGCCCCTAAATTCTAGTAATTCTCTGGGATAAACACTTACTCAAAATATAATATTTTACCTTTGCATTACATAATCTTACTTATTGTGGTTCCAATATAAATATGGTGAAGAGTGTTAATACCGTTGAGCCTCTGTGGTTTTGAAAAAGATTTCGGCGTAAAGAAAGCTGCGTATGTGACACCACCATAGCGATATCTGATCAGTTGTCGCGTTTTATTAATTTGAAAGAAATTAGAAAGACCTAATCTCTGAAAGCCTACAGAATGGCTTCATATGCAGTGTTGTCTTGTTTTTACCAGAACAACAAGCTCCCTCAGCCTCCAGCCTTCATTTTCATGATTGATGTGTCCTACAATGCTGTGAAGAGTGGCATGGTCAGCATTGTCTGCCAGGAACTCAAGACCCTTCTAGACTACCTGCCCAGGTACACATAAACACACAAGAGGGAGGAATTCTTAGTCACACGCAGAGAAAGAAAAATAAGTTAAAAAAATTAAAAACTTTAATTAACTTTAAAAACTTTAAAAAAAGTTTAATTAATTAAGTGAGTCCAACGACAATCAAAATTAGAAAAGAAAGACCAAAGGTGAGGATTGAGTTTATGTCAGTTTGTACACTACTTGTTCCTCCTTTGTTTCTGACTTTAGGGAGAACCCAGAAATGGACTCAGTGGTGCAGGTGGGTTTTGTCACCTACAACAAGGTTCTGCACTTCTACAATGTCAAGTCCAGTCTGGCCAGGCCCCAGATGTTGGTAGTGTCAGATGTATCAGACATGTTTGTTCCCTTGCTTGATGGTTTCTTGGTCAACGTAAGCGAAAGCCGACAAGTTATTGAGAGGTGGGTAGACAACACATGGCTGATCCATGATGTGTCCTCGGACAGAGAAACCGATCCAATTTAATGGCACACTGTTTTTTTTCCAGTTTATTGGACCAGATCCCAGAGATGTTTGCAGACACAAGGGAGACAGAGACTGTCTTTGGACCTGTGATACAGGCTGGACTGGAAGCACTGAAGGTAACCACTCTGGAAAGTTTGAAGAGTGTCTAAAACTTGAAGATTTTATTAATTAGGAAAAAAAAAAGGTTTACAGGCTTTTCACGGATCTTAGTGTTTTCTATGAATGTGCGATACTCTACTTTTACAAAGCTGGTGACACAGCTAATGATTTGTATGTATCTGTGTGTCACGTTCTCAGGCTGCTGATTGTGCTGGGAAGCTTTTTGTGTTCCACACCTCTTTGCCCATTGCAGAAGCTCCTGGAAAGTTAAAGAACAGAGAAGACAAGAAGCTGATTGGGACAGATAAGGAGAAGGTAAAGATGAGTGCAACAAGTTGCTCTGAGCTGTTACAAAGGAAGTTTGTACACTGACACTGCTTTCTCTCCTGTCATCCGTAGTCTCTGTTACAGCCCCAGGTGGGTTTCTACAACACCCTAGCTAAAGACTGCGTAGCTCAGGGCTGCTGTGTAGATCTCTTCCTCTTCCCCAACCAGTATGTGGATGTTGCCACGTTATCAGTGGTTCCTGTATCCACTGGAGGCTCAGTCTACAAATACACCTACTTCCAGGTGAGAGAAAGCACTCTGTTCCTCCTTGAGTTGTTTCTCGGGTTTCTTGCTTAACTTCTGATTTATCTGTGTTTATTCATTTTTTTAAATTAATGTTTGGGTTTTTTTTATGCCAAGGCTCAGTCAGACCAGGAGCGATTCCTGAATGACCTCAGACGAGATGTTCAGAAACCAGTCGGGTTTGATGCCGTCATGAGGGTGCGAACCAGCACAGGTGAGATTCACCCCAGTTGAAAAAGAAAGAAAGGAAATAAATACATAAACGAAGTGCAGGGTGACAGCTTTGTCTACGGTCTTCGCCCTCCAGGTATCCGAGCAACAGACTTCTTTGGCTCCTTCTTCATGAACAACACCACAGATGTGGAGCTGGCGGGCCTGGACTGTGACAAGGCCATTACTGTTGAGTTCAAACATGACGACAAGCTCAGCGAAGAGACGGGTGCTCTCATGCAGGTGTGCTTATTTGTCTAAAAACCTTTATGAAACAGCTAGATTTTAAAATTAATATGTTATGTTTTTAAAAAAACACCACTGCTTGAGCCAGGGAAGCAGTGGAGTTTGCATCTTCTCCCTGTGTCTGTGTGGTATCTCTCCGGGAATTCCAGCTGCCTCCAACTGTCCAAAGACATGCACTATGGGGGTTAGGTTGATTGCCGACGCTAAATTGTCTATAGGTGTGTTTGTGAGCGTGAATGATTGTTTGTCTTTTTATATATACTATATGTTGGCCCTGTGATAGACTGGCAACTCTTGCCTGATGTTAGTTTGAATTGGCTCCAGCTCCCCCATGTCCCTGAGAAGGATAAGCGGTAGAAAATGACTGACTGACCGACCACTGCCTGAGCCAGTGCTATAGTGAGAAATGTCTCTATGACTTGTCTCACCATAGTGTGCCGTGCTGTACACCAGCTGCAGCGGACAGAGGCGTCTCCGCATCCACAACATGGCCGTGAACTGTTGTTCTCAGCTGGCGGACCTCTACCGCAACTGCGAGACCGACACAATCATCAACTTCTTCTCCAAATATGGTAAAGGACGGATCACACTGCACAACAGGGAGGCAACTTTACACAGTCACTGTTTTAGTCACAACAGTGGAGAAATCATGAGTGAGAGTGAGAAACATATTCTGGAAATACAGCGATCAGCTCTTCCTGTGGTCATTCTTTACTTTGGTCGCCTGTATGAGTTTATATATGGCTTTGTACACTTAAAGAAGGATATAGATCAGATTGACTTGGAAGCTGTTTTATGAGTAGGATATAGAGTTTAACGCATGCAATACATCTTATGAAAACCCTTTGTTATATGAGTAATTTTTAATGGCTGACCCACTTAATGTATAAATAGTGA
Source organism: Trinectes maculatus (assembly GCA_016785345.1). Taxonomy (NCBI): domain Eukaryota; kingdom Metazoa; phylum Chordata; class Actinopteri; order Pleuronectiformes; family Achiridae; genus Trinectes; species Trinectes maculatus. The sequence continues at coordinate 71,786 of JAFBJQ010001929.1, read as the reverse complement.
GATATGTACTATGTTTGTGTGTGGCAGCTTTCCGTGGCGTCCTGAACAACCCCACCAAGGCTGTGAGAGACACGCTGATCAACCAGTGTGCTCAGATTCTGGCCTGCTACCGGAAGAATTGTGCTAGTCCCTCATCAGTTGGTCAGGTACTGAAACATCACAACACAGCCAGCAGACGACACGTACACCGTCCTCTGCAGTGAATGTGGTTCAAGACATCTTAACCTTATTGAGTTAAATTAGAAAATAGAATAATTGAATTCATTAATTTTATATTAAAACAAATAAATCAGTAATCTGAAGTCATCAGTTTCATGTGGCTGTTCAGGTATTTGAAGGTATTATGTTGGTGACATGTGGCCTCTGTATATGTGTGTTGTTCAGCTGATCCTTCCAGAGTGCATGAAGTTGTTACCGGTGTATCTGAACTGTGTGCTGAAGAGTGACGTGCTGCTGCCAGGAGCTGACGTCTCATTAGACGACCGGGCTTACCTGAGACAGCTGATCAGCTGCATGGACGTTGCAGACACCCATGTGTTTTTCTACCCTCGTCTGCTGCCACTGGTGAGGACAAAACACACAACTAGAGCTGAAACGATGAATCGACTCAGAACGATTATAAAATTATTCGATTACAAGTTTCCTGATTCAAAGCTTTGTTTCCTTAATTTTGCTGCTGCTACACAATGGTTCCGCTGTTGTGTTTCACACTGATACTTACTTTTTACACACATAACACCAGGATTGCCACAAACAACATGTAGCAAAGCTCAGAAGACACGAGGACAAAAAGGCAGACTGTGTCTAAAGAGTGGGAACACTTTAAAATAAATAAATAAATAAATAAAAGGCACTGAGCTCATTTATCACAAGAGCACCACTTCATTGATGCAGCAATCACAGCGGAAATGCCCAGTCTGCATTACCTCAGAGCAGAAGCAACACAATGTAATGATGTTAAAGTTAATGTTAATACATTAATGAACTCTCAGCGTATGTAGCAGTTACTAGTTATGTCATTATCTCTAGCTCAAGAAAAAGCTAACTGTTTGTCAATTTTAAATGTCTATTTCAATATATCATAGATATTAGAGATTGACCCATATATTTCGACCGGCCGATTAATCTGTGGCATTTTTGACAAAATGATTTAAATCGGCATCGGCCGATATGCGTGTTTTTTTTAGCACTGATTAATAATAATGAAGTTGCGTCTTCATTATTGCGTTGCCACTGTCGGGCACGTCCGTGGGCAGCAGCATTCCGTGGCATTCACAGAGAGAAATAGAGAGAGAGAGAGAGAGCAAGAGCGCGCTTCTGCAATCACCTCCGTGATTCACTGAGAGAGAGCGCTTGCTTGCTTCTGCATAATCGCTTCATCAAATCGAAGAAAATAATTGATCGAATAATCGATAGCTGCAGCTCTACACACATCATCAAAGTTGAAAGGCCCATACTTGTTATGTAGTTAGGTGTGTGCAGCTCACTGCTCACTCAATACAGAAATAGGCTTTCTTTCCACAATTTCATCTTTTCCATTAATATAACATTCACGTGTGTAGTGGAAAATGTGAGAGTTAGACTACATGTAAGGTTTGAATTCTGACATTGATTTCATATTATTACCTCCCTTTAACTGTCCAGATGAAACTGGAAAGCGGGTCACTGCCAGTAGCGGTCAGGGACTCGGAGGAGCGACTTTCGAAAGGTGGAGTTTACCTCCTGGAGACTGGGCTTCACCTCTTTCTGTGGGTGGGCGCCAGTGCTCAGCAGGAGTTGTTACTTAACATCTTCGGCACAACAAGCTTCGGCCAGATCGACCCAAACCTGGTGAGTCGGAGCAGAGTTATTTCAGAGATGTGTGTTGACCTCTGCTGATAGATCCTGTGCCACCTAATCCTAGTTTGTGTTTGAGAGGTCTTCACATACAGTCATCACACATTTCAGATGCATGTTAACAGAGAGGGTCAAAGCCTTGTTTTCCTTCACAGTCAGTTAAGCCATACGTGTTGCCACGTGTCTAGCTGTCTGTCCTTTTTAAAAATCTCTGCTCTCTTTTAGACAAGTCTTCCAGTGCTGGACAACCCCTTCTCTCAGAGACTCCGAGAAATCATAGACTCCTTCAGAGCACAGAGATCACGATATATGAAGGCAAGTTTTCTCTTTTTCCTATTACTTCTCCGATGTCTTTAGTATTCCTCCTTGTTACTCCCTGTCTCCCTGTTTTCCCTTTGAACATACCTTCCTAATAATTATGTCATTTTGTGAACTTACTGTTAACTCGCTTAACATTCCCTCACAGGGGAAATTGCATTTTTTTTTCTTTGATCTAGGACATTGGTTTTATTGAAAAAAATGACGTGTTGATGAGTAGTGACATAAATATTAGTTGCAGTTGTACTGTATCAGGTCTGAAAGGTAGCCCCACTCCTGCATGATCTCTCTCTCTCACACTGCTCTCTCTCTCTCTGCAGTTGATGGTGGTGAAACAGGAAGACAGAGCTGAGCTGATATTCAGACATTTCTTGGTTGAGGACAAAAGTGCCAGTGGAGGAGCGTCATATGTGGACTTCTTGTGTCACATGCACAAGGAGATTCGACAGCTTCTCAGCTAGCGAGTTACCCGACCTGGTCACCTGACACCCCCGCTTACCTCCCACTGAACCCTACCTGGTTCACCCCTTCTCGAAAGGAAATAAAGCGCTTTATCTTTCTGTTTAAAAAGAAAAAACTAACAAACTAAAGCTCTCTTGCTGTCTGCCACAGGCCAGCTGGCAGATTTCATTATGTGAGTGTCAGAGTGTGTGTCATCATGTCTGTATGCCTGTGAGAGAGAGAGCGAGGATCAGATATTAATAGAGCCTTACCCTGCCTCAAATCTACAATAACTGACAAGGGAGGGTAATGTACATACACAAGTAAACAATTTCATGTATGCAACAGACTGTGTTTGATGAAGAAGGCAGATGTTGGCTGGAGTCAGTGTACTGTCCATTAACGAGCACTGAAAGGCTGTTTGGGTGCATCAGTGACCCTCGGATAGCAAACAATTTTTATATGATTGAACCCAAATAGAGTAAAGGACATCTACAGACTAAGATTTAAGTGTAATTAAATTAATGCAGTTCTTTGTGTCTCTTCCATTTAATCATGGCCTTGGCACCCCCTCCTGCAATCATCATCTTTGTTTCTTTCCTACTGTCTTTCACGATTCAAGAGGCAGCTCGAGGTTCAAGCATCTGCATTTCAGCCTGAAATCAGCTGCTTAAACTAGAGCCTGGCACGTTGTCTCTGGCTGAGAGGATTTTGAATATATAGTCTGGTTTTGGTGTCCACAAATATACTGAACATTACGGTGCACTGATAAACAGTCATTACAGTAATTGGTATAAAGCAGACTTTAAATTGGCTATGCTGATGTTTGCTTCCAGATAAATGATGTGCATTTCAAATTGCTGTCATGATTCTGTTTTGGGAATTTAGAGTCTTTGCAGCATTATGATGGGCCAGAGATACATAAAGAGGGAGGATGTAAACTTTTGATCTCAGCACCTCAAAGGTGGGAAATTCTCCCACAATCGGTGATTATGGATGATTCTGTCTGTTGATGTTGTGTGGTGCTGCAGACTTTATATAATTCCCAAGTTTTGATGTCCAAAAAAGCAATTTCCAGCAGAGAGAAATAAGCATGGAGTGACAATTGATAAATGGACATCAGATAATGTTTGCAAACACTGAGTTGTCTCTGCACTGACAATGTTCAGTGTGTAAATAAAATATATAATCTGTACAGAATTATTAGGAGGAAAAAAACAATTTTAAAGGTCTGCCTGAACAGCTGTGGTTTATTGATGGTTGGTTCTCTGTCACAGATAGCCTCTATAAAATTGCTTTCACCAGAGAGAGACGAGGACCGGTTTTGTGATCTGTGTGTGTGTGCGAGTGGGTGGGTGGACGGGTGAGTGGACGGTCCTGGTGAATTTCTCCAAAGGAACAGAGGGATCAGCCAACACATACACACACACACTGTACCCACGAGATTAAATTCAGTCCTCTACATTTATTACTTTGGGGTTTTTTAACTATTTGACCTCTGTGTTTGTTTGTTGTCTGTGTGTGTAGCCCTCTGTTCCATCTTTATGTTCATCGAGTTTGATAGACCCATCCACTGTAACTTTGATTTCTCTCCTGCTTTTGATTTTTTTTTCCATTGCCTCTTGGGACTGCTAATAAATGAGTTAAAAGGTAAAACTCCACAATGTGCTTCTCACGTCTCAGATGATTTTTATTAAAAATTATAAAGGTCCACGCATTATGTAGTTCAGCAAAAATACATAAAATTGCCATCTTTTTTTTACCGAAATGGAAGATATTCTCTTCTCTCTCCTCCTTGTCTTGAGGTGAAAACCTTTATTTGAAGGAAATGATCCTTTAAGTTCATACATCAAGCTCACACATTAGCACAGGCGGATTGTGGAGTCCACCCAGCCAAGATGAAAGCCGGGGTGGACAGGCTCTGTGAAGGAAGCATGGAAGGTGTGGAGGAGAGTCACTGAGTCACAGGAGACCTGGTAGAAAGACACTTTCCCCACTGACCAGTCCAGAAAGACGCCTACTTTATTGGAGCTGGGTGGGACAGCTATAGCAGTGTCTGTGTCATTGTGTAACGTCCTGTAACTATCGTTTGTGCAGTTCAGGCCCCAGGAGGAGTCGTTATGGCCTAACCAGCTGTTATGATTCGTTCCCTTCCTGCACATCCGTCTGTAGGCCACTCCTATACAGGCTCTCCCACACCATTCTGCCTCCCAGTAGCACCGACCAGTCAGCCCCTCCGTACACAACACCTGCCTCCAGAAATCAAACCTCTCCGGGTGATTGGGATACGGCTGCTTGGTCCAGCGAGTTGCTTTTGTGTTGTCCTCGGCCAAGGAGAGGTCTTTGTGTGCTGTGTTTGGGTCCAGGGTGAGCCGAATGGAATCTGGTCCAACACATGCAAACATATTTGTCAGTAATAAGATGTGTTACTCAGGGCTGGAAACTGGAGACGTCCAAAGTGCTGGTAACTTACATTTCTTTGGACCTGGCTGAATCCTGGATTCACCACAGTCTTTCACACTACAACATAATGGAGACTGTTTGTTTTGTTTTGTTTTTTGACACAGTGTAATTGAGTGAAACCAAAATCAGTGCAGCAAGATAATAGTTCTTACATGGAGACAAATACTGAAATTGATGATAAAAAATATATGGATAAATTGGTCAGTATCCCCTAATAAGATTTTTATATGTATAACATGATAATGTAATTTTATTTCTTCTTTGAGGCTGTAGAGGTCAAGGTCAGTACCTGAGAGTCTGCAGGCTGCAGTGTGGGTCATCCAGCAGTGCAGACAGCAGCTGCAGGCCTAAGCCTCCTGGGTGGTTGCTGCTCAGGTCCAGCTCTGTCAGGTGGGATGAGTTCAGAGCAGATGCCAGGAAAGTGCAGCCCACCTCTGTCACTCTGCACAGGGCCAGACTTCAAGAAAAGACCCCATGATTTTTCATCCATCACATCTCCACAACAGTTGACAATGCAAAGGGCTTTTGCATGTTTCACTCAGCACAGTATGCTCCTTGTAAATAATTCAACTGGAATGGAATTTCACTCGCAGCACTCACTTGAGTTTTTCCAGTTTACAGTGAGGACTCCCCAGTCCCACAGAAAGCACTTTGACTCCTGCATCCTGAAAGTCATTGTCAGTTAGGTCCAGTACTGTCAGCTGGGAGGATGCTGAGCTGATCAATGAGGCCACGGTGTCGGAGCTGTGCTCTGTCAGGTTGCAGCTCCTCAGTCTAAACACACAGAGAAAAACAAAACAAAACACTAGCTTACCGCTGGAAACTTAATTTGATTTGGATTGGGGGTGGGTGGGTGGGGGTAATAGGTTTGGATTTTGACCTGAGTGTCTCCAGCTTGCAGCTCTTCAGTCCACCAGAGAGCAGCATGACTCCTGCGTCTGTCAGGTTGTTGTTACTCAGGTCCAGCTCTCGAATGTGGGATGAGCTGATGCAAGTTGCCAGGATGTCACAGCAGGTCACAGTCAGGTTACATGCACTTAGACTGTAACACAAGAGGTCAGCAATGTCAGCAAGGAACGTCCATTTTTGTTGACCACCACCCAGAGTCAGAGCTATAAACTATCAGATAAACAATATCGACATTTTTTGGAAAGTGAAATCAACAGTGTAATTTGTAGCAGCAGATTATTTGTTGTATTTGTGTGTATGTGTATGTGTGTGTGTGTATGTGTGTGTGTGTTGTCACTTTTTCGGATATCTGCTTTGGGGGAAAAACACTTACTTTGCCATCTGGGCTGTTTTCACAACAGGCAGCAGCCTCAGCAGTCCCTCCTCCGACCTGGTGTAGGTGCTCAAATCAAACACACGCAGTTCCTCGTCTGACGTCAGTAACACAAAGACCAGAGTGGCCCACTGCGCAGGGGAAAGTTTGGCTTTGCTCAGACTGCCAGAGCTGAGGTAGCTCTGAATCTCCTCCACCAGCGAGTGGTCGTTGAGCTCGTTCAGGCAGTGGAAGAGATTGAGGCATCTGTCTGAAGACGGACTCGACCTGATCTTCTCCTTGATGTGCTTAATGATCTCCGTCCTCGTCCTTTGGTTTGTTCTGTTGCTGGTCAGTAGATGTTTCAGCAGATTCTGGCTGGCCTCCTGAGACAGACCCAGGAGGAAGCGCAGGAAAATGTCAAAATGACCATTTTCCGACCGCAGAGCCTTTTCCACTGCTTCTTTGTAGAGGACAAGCTCTGAAGAATCTCTGAACAGCGAGAATCTGTAAGCAGACCGCTTCTTGACGAGGATGTTGTCGTTGTCGTTGTTGAACTTGAGGAAGACGTACAACGCAGCAAAGAACTCCTGAATGCTCAGGTGCACGAAGCAGAACATCTTCTCATTGCACAGCGTCAGCTCCTCACTGAAGATCTGTGTGTAGACTCCTGAGAACATCGAGGCTTGTGTGACATTGATATCATTTAGGATGAGGTCTCTCTCGTAGAAGATCAAGTGGCCCTTCTCAAGCTCTCTGAAGGCCAGTTTGCCCAGTGAGATGAGGTTAGCTCTGATGCTGTCTGTGTTGGATTCCCTTCTTCCTGGCAACCTCTTCTTCGTGTTCTCCACATACAAAGACAAGAAGTTAATGTACATTTTCGTGAGAGTCTTCGGCATGTCTTTATCATCTGTCGTCGCCAGCCTCTTCTCAAGGACACTCGCCGCCATCCAGCAGAACACTGGTATGTGGCACATGATGTGAAGACTCCTGCAGGATTTCACATACATGATGATCCGGTTTGCCAAGTTCTCGTCACCAATTTTCTTCCTGAAATATTCCTCCTTTTGCTGGTTGGTGAACCCCCGGACCTCAGTCACCAGATCAATGTACTCCACCGGGATCTGGGAAGAAGCCAGTGGACGAGATGTTATCCAAACGAGGCTGAGAGGAAGCAGTCTTCCCCTGATCAGGTTAATCAGGAGCACGGTGATGGTGGCTGGCTGTGTCACGTCAGATATGATTTCACTCTTGTGGAAGTCCAACTTCAGTCGGCTTTCATCCAGACCATCCAGGATGAAGAGCATTTTGTTTTTACCATTCGTGAAGATCCCTGTGTCATTTGTGTCGGGGAAAAAGACACAGAGAAGCTCCACTAGACTCAAGGTCTTTTTCCTCATCAGATTCAGCTCTCGGAAAGACATGGGAAACACAAATTCCAGGTCGGTGTTCGCTCTCTCCTGAGCCCAGTCTAGAGTGAATTTATTGGTAGATACAGTTTTTCCGATGCCGGCGACTCCCCTCGTGAGCACCGTTCTTAGATGATGGTTTTGTCCCGGTAGAGGAGCAAAGAGCTGATTGCAGTGGACTGATTTCTCCTGGGTCACATGCATCCTGGCCGCCGTCTCAATCTGTCTCACTTCATGCTCCTGATTGACTTCAGCACTCCCTCCCTCTGTGATGTAGAGTTCGGTGTAGATTTTATCGAGAGGCATTTTGCTTGCCTCCACTGCGTTCCCCTCGAGCATGTAGCTGAACTTCCTCTTCAGCGCTGCTCTCAGTTTCTGTTGACATTCTGCAACCCTGTCGTCTGAAGGAGAAGAGGCATCCGAAGGTTACAGAGCTTTCAAGAGCCAAGGCGTTGTGTCAACATGTCAAATTCCCATATGTTGTAAAGTCAAGGATTGTATGAAACACTCACTTTGAGGTTGCAGAGACCCACAGCTGACTGCAGTGTCATGGTTCAGTGTCTCTTTTGATGAAGACACACACCCTGCCAAAAAAAAAAACCCCCAACAACATCAGAGTACACACCCCAGGTTTCATAAACAATCATCTGTGTCTACCTTGGCCGGTTGAGGTGATGTTGATGTTTATGTTTCCAATGTTAGAACCGATGATGGAGGGAGCGACCACATTGCTGCCACACTGAGCGGTGAAGTTGGGATTTAAATGCACCACTCCCTGAATGGAGGGAGCTGACGCTGTGGGGACACGCAAAACACTTGAACTTTTACCCGACACCCAATTTTCAGCTGCTTTCAATCATTATTGGCTGTTATTTTTTCTTCCTCTTTACCTCGAGGGACCTCATCTGTTTTATCAGCATCATTTGTTTCCTCCATTTTTTTTTGGTCACATCAGCTCCTTCATCCTGACGTAGCCTCTGTCAAGTGAGCCTCGGTAACGTTCGGTCAATCGTGTACAGAGGGTGAAATAAACCAGAAGAACTAACATCATTCTTTCACATGTAGATTCAGTCACGGCTACAGAACAGAACATGAAGCAAACACGTACCTGCTTCAGCGGCTGCTCATCAGCGAAGATACTACATGAGAACGTGTGTTTTCTTTTCTCTCTGGGTGATGGTGACAAAACCGGAAGTTGGTGTTTCCTGTCGACACGCACACACATGCAGCTCTCAGAACAGATTCATTGACCTTCACCTTTCATTTTCATTTCATAGTTGGCTTTACTGGGAAATGATCAAGTGATTTTGTTATTGTCAAGGTTTATCTGGTATCAGAGTTGACATTATTATTATGGGAAACGTAAAACTAACTGTTTAATCCATCCCAGTCTCTCCCATGCTGCAGACTTGTCTTGTGAACAGATGGTGGAGACAAAGTCTGTTTTGTCCTGTGCCAGTTTTATTGTCTCCATTTGCAGTACAAGCTTTGACTATGACAATAATGATACTGGTTTTAATACTGAATTTTTGTTAACTTTAGTTTGCAGAGTGCTTCTGATGAATTAAATCATACATTAAATCCTATATGTGACCTTAATGGACAGGTTCATGGTCAGTTATCAATGTACAAACATGTTTTGCCACATAATCATGCTAATAGTTGCTGGTTGTTTTTCTGTTGACCAGCTAATTGATCCATTGATGACAGTTTGAGCTCTTTGGAGTTGTTCTTCTGTCAACCTCATGGGTGAAAAACAAACAAATACAAACAATGGCTTTAGGTTGTGTCACTTTCTCTCATATTAAAAAGAACACAGCAATATTTACACTTTACTGACCTCTTGTGGCGAGACCTGTACACTCCATTACATCACCCCAACACCAGAGTTGGTTGTAATAATATTACGCATAGTACGTGGAGAATTTCAACCACATGCACCTGAGGGCCTGTGGGGCCAGTTAAAGTTGTGCATAACAACTGATTTATGGAAATATAATTATTTGTAAATTTGTGAGTATGTGGGGGAAAAAAATATTAAACAAACCACTGTCCACAACAATGAGTCATGTGTTTTACTTCCTGATCTCTGAGCTCTGAAAAGAGAACATTTCTCCAAACTAGTTTTAGCGATACAATGTTGTTATTTAGCATAGTCTGAAATTACAGTCATTTTGGATTGTTAGCATTATTTGATTTACATTTACTTAATTTCCCTTTGGGATGAATAAATCTATCTATCTATCTATCTATCTATCTATCTATCTATCTATCTATCTATCTATCTATCTATCTATCTATCTATCTATCTATCTGTCTGTCTGTCTGTCTGTCTGTCTGTCTGTCTGTCTGTCTGTCTGTCTGTCTGTCTGTCTGTCTGTCTGTCTGTCTGTCTGTCTGTCTGTCTGTCTGTCTGTCTATCTATCTATCTACATTGTGCTCATCCGAGAACAGACAGAGCAGAGAGATGTTCTTTAATATCTGACAGTGCCCTTGAAGTGTGTGTGCTTACCAAAGTGAATATGAAAGCATCAAGATGAGATTTAAAACTCCACATGATTTGACTGCATGATCAATAGCATGAGCTGAGTGTATGTCACCTCTGATTTCTGCTGTGACGTCGAAAATGATTTCTTATTTATTCAAGTCAAGGTGAACAAGGACACTGGTATTTCACCAGCAATGCTCGCGCACACACAAACAGTAATGTCAAATGCAACCTTGTGCCAGCAGTCAGAGGTCAGTAGATTATTGCCCGGGGGCATCACGGCGGCATCTGCAGGAGCAAAAGAGCATTACTCATTCCAACCCCCACCCCACCCCATTCAGACTACTTCTCCAAAACAGTGGAGAGTGGAACTGTCATGACTCAGCTCTTGGCCCCTTCCACTCTCACATTTGTCATTATGTAACAGAAGGCATATTTACCCTCATTAGTCAGTGCAAATGAAACATCATGCCTAAATGTATCACAACTTTTGAAGTTATGATTGCACAATGTGTCTATTTTGGATACAAACAGAGCTTTAACTGCCATGGGAGTCTGCCTCGAGAAAGGGCATTGAATTACGTACATTTAATTGAAGTCCTAAATGCAAGCTTTAACTGGCCCCATACCACAACTGCTGATACTACTGGATTGTTTTTTTGGGGTTTTTTTTGCACAACAGGTCGGCATAGGAACACGTGAATAGCTGATATCTCCTTGTGTGTTTTCCACTGTAAAGTCTGAAATGTAACACATGGTTGTAAAGTGGATGGTGCATAATGATGCTAATGCTGCTCAAGATGAAACGCAGCACCAACAAGTCTGACTGTAATAACGCCACAGTAATATTAATACTACAATATGGTAAATCATTCTTTCTTTCCCAGTCGATTTCAGCTGAAACCATCATACTTTCTCTTCTCCCGGCCTCCTGTGCTCTCCCTCCTCTTCCCTCCTCTGCTTCTCAGTCTCTCATCAAGCGGGCAAGGCACAGTGTGTGGTTGGTGTGAGATAACAAAGGCTGAGGAGTTCACCATTATATAACTTCTGTGGGGGCTGAGGAGGTGGAGGAAGAGGAGGAGAGGCAGCGGGGTTAGCGCGCAGCAAAAAGGAGGGCAGGAGAGGGCCAGTAGCCTCCGATGCAGTGCACATTTGTCTTCCACATAACACACACACACACACACACACACACACACACACACACAGACACACACGCTGGCCTCCTTTCCCTGCTCTCCATCACAGATTCAGCTGGCTGCATGAACAGATACTGCGTGGCCTCGTCATATTTGAACTTTTCTGTGTTTTCAGCTCCGCGTTCCCACGCTGACAACCACGCAGAAAGATTTTCAAGTGAAATCACCATTTTGCTCTAGTTTCTCTTCTGTGCCAGAGTGCTGAGCAGGCACACACACACACACACACACACACACACGCACACACACACACACACACACACACACACACACACATACACGGAGAGAGGGCCTCTAACTAGCTCTACGGCTCCCTCCAGCCCCGCCCGCCTGTCCTCTGATGGCCTCCCACTCATGCCACATTAAACATTTAGTGAGGCACTCTGGATCTGTGTGACACCGTCTTTTGGTGCCGACGAGCTACCAGCTCTCACACTGTGGAAAAACATAGGTGCGCGGTCGTCGGCGGGAACCCGATACAGCGGTCACACTATTCCCTCTCCCCATCCCTGTCTCTCTCATGCACATACGTGTGCATGCCCTCGAATGCAAAGGCCAAATCAGTGGTTCAGAAAGGCCTTCCCTATTGGGAGCAAGACCTGCATTGATCAATATTGATCCATGGAGTGTGTGTCTGTGTGTGCATTTGCATAGACTTGTGCAGTGTGTCACATTTTGCCTCTCCACTGCAGTGAGGTGAGAACCAGGGTTGGGTGTTTTCCAGACAGTGCAGTAAAATGCAGTTAGAGTAGAAACAGGAACTGTATCTTAATGTATCTATATGCACCATAGAGGGAATGTGTAAACAATATGTTACCTAGCGATGATTTAGTGGGTCATTACAGGAAGAGTTATGTAGTCCACACAAAGCTAACAATTCAGCACCTTCTTCTCACAATTTCAGTGACTTAATTGAACCAGAGGCCTCGGTCTCGCGCTGAAGGAGCCCAGTCTCGCGAGGATTCATCTCCGTAACCACACACACACACGCCCTCGCGCACACACAATCATCGTCACTCCTCCTCCTCCTCTCTGCCCGGCCCCTCCCTTTCCGTCTCTGCTCGCCTCTCGCCTCTTCAGCCTTGTCTGCCTGCCTGTCAGTAAGGTGCTCCGCTGTTGGAGGCTAGGCTATCCTCCTCCGGACCTCGTACGAGAGCCAGCCGCCGTCGTACCCCAAGGCTCGGGCTCCCCTATCACAGCTCCGACCATGGCAACCACCGCTACTTCCACCAGGTTCACCGACGAGTACCAGCTGTACGAGGAGCTCGGGAAGTAAGCGGCAGCCGCAACGTTACAGTGTGCATCGTGTTTGTCTTGTCGCTCGGTCCCCCACCCCCGCAACCTCGCCTCACTTTATTCCTGCTAAGCCAGCTAGCAGGCGTTTGCTAACCAGAGTAGCTTACTGACGAGTCGTGTTGAGCGCTTTAATAATTTCTCAGGTGTGTGTCACTGCGGTGCAGTCAGGCTAAATACGCACAGCTAATTGCTAACTGGTTCGCCCCTCCGCATTAACGGAGAACGGCGTACTAACGTTCAGTCACTAGCTCGTGAGCTACCCGTGCTGATATTGATAAATTGGCCGCGTTAGCCCGCTAGCGTCGCGTCTTTCAGTCGCTAATGGTGATGAATGTACTACAAGGAGACTGATGCGTCAACAGCTGTTAGCCCTTCCGCGTTTGCCCGCCGGTATTTTCTGGTCTGCTGGACCCGTCAGCGGGGCCCCGAGAGACGCCGGAGACGTAGCCCTGTGACATTTCTCCGGCCCAGGGGTCTGACAGCTCGGTGCGGGCTCCCTATTCGGACAAGACGCTGTGGTCGCTAGCTAACTAGGCCGATCACTCCCCCCACCGAGCAGCTGCAGATGATTTGTGTATCCATGTTGAGAAGCGACTCAGTCACCTACCGAGTGAATTATTATGTCCAGACTGTGCTGCTTCATGTCTGCAATGTATTGCCCACACGCCCCGCACACCAGCTGCCCCGATCATCATGTTATCACTAAATGCAGATTACGGAGGTAATCGACACGAAGTGGCAGCTTTAAAGGCAGCTTGATTCTTTACTGTGTAAAAGGCAGTGACGCGTTTTCTCGGTATTTTGATGACGGCAAGAAAACTGGGCCACCTCCTCTGTTTCATCATCATTATCAGCTGCACCAGCATCTGTTGTTCTTGACCCCCCTCTCTCTCGGGTTGCACCGGTAACAGGGCGACACTGAGTCCATAAAGATACACGGACTTTAATTACCAGCTGCCTTCCCCACTATTTATTTGGCCAATAATTGACAGCAATCGCGGTATTGATTATACAGCCAGTACATATAGGCACAGACACACCCACCTGAGCCAGATTGACTACTTACCTCAGTTGCTATATATTCGTATGTTATTACATGTTGTTCTGCCATAGGGGATTAACGTCATCCTACTTGGTTGCACTCCTGTCACCTTTCATTTACTGGTAAATAATTGAAACTAAGAGCAGAGTGGCTGGAACGGAGTGCAGCGTTGAGCTGCAGCCCTCCATGTAAGATCAAGAGTAGTGAGACGCAGCCTTCCTCTCTCAGGAAAACAGTGGATGGTTACACTGCAGCCTGTGATTTCACTCCCATGAAGATCATGCATGATGACATTCTTTCTGTGCTGCTCAAATCTGAACCATCACCAGAGAAGCAGTGGAAAATGATGGAGCGTTCAGTCATAGCAGCATGAAACTAGTCAAAGTGGGAGTTGTTTTATAACGTGTTATTTATTTCCTTCTGTGTTTGAGTAGCTATATAAATGAACATTGTTACCTTGTGAGCACATTAAATGTTGGTCATTGTTGTGTGTGATGCAACCCATTCATTCTTTGTGATGGGGAAATGAATTTCCTGTGGTGCAGTAGGTTGAATTGTATTGTGTGTGCACTTGTCAGAGGTTAGAAAAGTATGTGGCCATTCATTTATAATCCACGACCTGATATCATATCAGCACTCAGGCTGTAGAAGTTAGTTCTTGTTTTTGATTGTTGGTCATCTTGCACACTGATGCTGTGAAATATAATGACTGTAAACTTCTGTTTGTGTGTGTGTGTGCGAATGTGTGTGAGTGAGCGATAGGGAGAGCGAGCTTGTGAGGCAGAGAGACCCAGCTTGTTAGCATACACAAACAAATCGCCATTGGATGCAGTGTCAGTTGTCATACTGTGTGTATGTTTGAGAGAGAGAAAGAGATAGAGAGCATGTAAAATGGAATTGATTTTGGTTGTTGATGCTCTTTCTTCTTAGGGGAGCTTTTTCAGTGGTGCGAAGGTGTGTAAAGAAATCATCAGGACAGGAGTATGCTGCAAAAATCATCAACACTAAGAAGCTGTCTGCAAGAGGTACAGTAGCACACATGTACACTGACACATACACACTGATTGTTTTGATTACAACATACATTGGATAAAAGCATTGCTTGATGTATTTAATTTTTAATTTCCCATATTACTTGTATGCAAGTTTTTGCTAATCAGATAGATAGATAGATAGATAGATAGATAGATAGATAGATAGATAGAAAGATAATGGTATCCATGCATAGCAAATCACAGGTATTATGATTGTTTGGGAATAATCCAATGAATGAACTAATCAACAAATCAAAATGAATAATTCTATGTACCCATGTGTTTTGCTGAAAAATCTGGACTGGTTCATTCTTTTCATGTTACTGTTTACATTGTCCTGTCATCGAGCCTTAATGGTAGGAATGCATATAAACAAGAGTCCCGTACATTCAGCAGCGGATGAAATATGTTATTCAATCACTGTGTCCGTGGGGAATTTTAATCAGCAACTTCGAGGTGGTTTAATGACCCTCGATAAAAATTGTATTGAATAACTCCATCATTCCTCGGTAGTATTATTAAACATCTGCTGTACAATGAATTGATGAATTTCTAAGATGCTGTTCATGGGTAGTGCTCACAGATAAAGCAAAATAAAGCAATAAGAACTGGCATGACATGAAGTATCCCTTTTGTCTGCTATCTTGTTAATTGTCGCGTCTATGTAATGACATTATTCCACCATCCTGTCCTGAATTTAATTGTCACGTTACTTGTGCGTCTGTGCTTGGATCCCCACCCACATTGTGCCACGTTGTATTGATGACGTAAGCTCATGTTGGTGTGTCCTGAACCTTCCCTGGCTTCAAACTGAGATACTTAATTGCTTTCTTCTTTTTGTATTTGGTAAATTAGAACTGCACTCCTTTCTGACATTCACACACACACCTGGCTTCATTTGTTCACCTTACCTGCACACACTCTCATTACCTTCATTACCTCTGTCCCTCTCTGCCTCTGCTTGCCTCTGTACTTCCTGCTTTTCTTTTGTCTTTCTGCAAGGGGGGGATTGGTTTGTATTGAGGTTAATCCACTTATGCTCAATGTATCTCATCAACGACTAAGACCTCATGGATTCCATAGGTACATCTCTGTTTTTGTCTGATTGTTTGCATGTGTGAGTGAGTGACTGAACGAAAGCTAACATAATGCTAACAGAGCGTGTCTGTGTTGTATTGCCATTATTGTTCTTTCTCTAACATCTAAGTGTGCACATAGGGCAGCTTCTGGTATTAATGTCCCACCAAGGAAAAGTAAGGGCTCAGCAGAAAACTGGCTCTTCAATGGCAGCCTGTGTATATGTGTATGTGTTTGCCAGGGGAGAAGAAAGCCAACTTGGAGAGGAGATTTCTAACACTATAGTCTTGCAAAGAGATTAGTGACACCAAGGGAAGGAAGGTGAAATGAGTCAGGGAACTAGACACAAGAGACTTAGCAAAGGAGGATTTCAAGCAGAATTGTAGTGGGCTCCTCGGTTGACGTAACATGCACCAACACGCATACAAAAGACACCAACCACACACAGAGGCATCCAGTGCGTGAGCCGGCAGCTTGCCCAGTAGGATTTGGATGTTTTTTTTTAGCCCAATGGGGCGAGTATGACCTCACGCGTGGCCTGGTGGGTAAGACTCTCAAAGCTCTGGTAAACGCTGCAGTAATCTGAGGCAGGGGGGAGGGGAGAAGGGAGGGAGGCAGGCAGGCGGGGCGGGGGGGGGGGGGGGGGGGAGGGAGGCAGGCAGGGGGGGGGGGGGGGGGGAAGGAAGGAAGGAAGGAAACGAAAGAAGAAAGGAAGTGAGCAAGGTACGTCAGGGATGGATGTAGGCAATTGGCGATGGTATAGTCCAGCCTACAGGCAGTTCGGAGGTGGATGCGAGTGGGTAGCAGTGTGCACAAAATATCTACCCTCAAAACATACACCTGTTTCCCATGCAGGGAATCAATGTTGTTCAATGTGTTCTCATTCATAGTATGTTTTCTTAATATTTTGTAATATTTTAAATGAGGATTAGAGTCTTGAAAGGTTTTGATGGCAGTACACAAAGCGTTGCAATGCTGTGTTAAGACTTTGTGCTGATTTATATTGTTGTTAAATCGACTGACTGTGAAAAGTAGATGGCTGCTGCATTGTCTGCTGCAATTCTGTGTGTATGTGTGTGTGTGTGTGCGTGCGTGTGCGTGTGCGTGCGTGTGTCTCTCGCGCTCTCTTTCTCTCTTTTTTTTCTTTCTCTTGCACACACACAGTCACAGTGAGATAGACTATCCACTTTGATGTGCTACCCTAACACTTTTCCTCCTCAACATTGTTTTAGTGTCCTACATTTAGTGTCCTGGGGCTGTATGGTTGTCCCAGTGAAAATAATTTAAGTTGTGCTTGACTAATGTTATTTATTGTTCAGCACTTTCTCTAGATCCTGTCTGTTCTTACTCACCTCCTGCAGCCAAACTCTCTTTTCTAATTATTTTTGCCATATCACGTCGGTTCAGACCTCTGCATCACTGCTCATGTCTCTTATTTGTGCAGTGATTCAGATAGATTTGCAGTTGTATTTTCCCCAGGATGTAGAAGCAGCTGACTAATGAAAGCTTTGTTGTCAGGATTATGCTTGAGGACATCATCTTCCAGCATACCTAGTTATCTTACGGATTCAATGAAAATCAGTAATGGCAACATGGCTGCAAAAATGGCAATAGATATGATCGATGATGATGATGCAAGTGAGTATGAAGAGGTCAACAGATTTTGGTAATCACAGTAAGCCTTAGCAACAGATATGGTGCCATCACTACTTTGTAGACTGAAAGTGAATGACATGAATAATATGTCAGCCTCAGTAATAAAGTGAAGCAAATTTGCTCTTCAGTCTGATAGGCTGCCCCGAGTGTGTTTCCTCCTATTGATCAAAAACATGAGGCTACAGCTTTGTCCAAACTGGTGGTGTGTCGTGGTTACCATGGTGACCACAATGTCAGATGATTTTGCATTTGAAAGTTCCATATCTGATCCTGCTTTCTACCTCTTCAAGCCACAGATCTCTACCAGTATAATTTGGAAAGCCATTTTGTTACAGAGGACCAATGTTAAACCAGTAAAACCTGACCTTCTGGGTTCTGCTACAGAGGCAAGAAAACCTTCTTTGGTTACTGAAATTCAATAGAGTTACAATTCTTTTTGGGGACAGGATTGCATGTTATTTCGTATATACATCTAGATAAGGATGGTAGTTTTTTTTATGACGCAGTTTTATTTGATTGTTTTTATGCAGCCTTTAACAAACGCCATCTCTTAAAAGCCTTAGATGTTCATTGGCAAAATGTCACAACTTGATTAGAAAAAGAAAAGAGCTGTCCAATAGCCAGTCAAGGGTCTGTGGTTAGTTCAGGTATGTCTGTGATAACAGCACGATAGAGAGAATGTTAATGTTAAAATGTTAAGACAGAGGAAACAACAAAAAATAGGAAAGCACCTATGGAGGGGCTTATTGTTAAGTTCACACACGGAATGAAGAATACAATTCTTGATTGCATCATCTAAAATCACAAAGGATATACTGTAACTGCACTAATGGACTGTGATCTGTCTCAAAATATGGCCAAAACATGCCTCATTTATTTCAGAAAGAATGAGAAACTGCATTATATATTTCAGCTTGTAATCAAGACGTCACATTATGAGTCATCTCTCAGTGTTCAACATATCTTATTGCCAGATATGTGGGTGGGACCCTTTTTTCAGTTTGCCAATTATATTAAGCATATTTAGATTGGTGATAATGCTTAAAAGGATACTGTTCATATGTAGACAGTATTAATCAAATTGGTCATTATGTCCTGAGATACCAGGATTGATTTTTAAAGTTTACAGTAACAATAAAGTAGGGAATGAGACTATTACTAATTGAGATAAATGCATTTTTTAAAAAAAGACAAAAACAGCACCAATTTTGTTACTGTACTTGTGTGTAAACATGAGGGAGGCATCAATTCTCAGTTTTTATATCTTGGGTATGTTAATATTTGTGTCGACACAAGTGTAAATTGGCATTAAGATTTAAGATTATCATTACAAACCTAGCAGGGATCTAAAAATGTAACTGTGACAAATTCTTAAAAAAAGTGAAAACACCTGCACTCACCCAAAACTGTCTCAACAGTCAAGTGGTATTTGATTTTGTCAGTATCTCCCAGTCCTAACAGTGTGGATGTGAACTTGCCTAAAACAGATTGAACGGGATCCTCCGTCAACTTGTCAGCTTTGAATCTGTGGCAAAGAGAGTGGGCACGTGTGTTGGGTCCACTCCATTCTCAGCTGATGTAAGATGGCTGTGGGCCCGCCCCATGGCAAAGCAGATGGCCAATTAGAGAGCAGCAGGAAGTGCCAGTAATTACCCTCCAGCCTTCTCTTTCCTGTCTTCCACAACACAGACCCGCACCAACAAATAAGGAGATTGAATGAATTAGTGAGTGCTGCAGTGACACTGCACCAGGGTAGTCAGCTATGCACAAACACACTGGCACGCGCATACACACAGGAGCTGTGATCCTCTTCTAGCAAATGGACGTTGCATGTAATCCTCCCTGCTTCTCTCTGTCTGTCTGTCCATTCGTCTGATGTCACTGACATAATTAGGAGGTTCAGGTCTCCCTTATTTGCTCTCCTTCTCTCAGATGAGGGAAATCTATACCTGCAGGGAGACAACAAAGGAGGGTGAAGGGAGGTAGATGTGGAGAGTGTAGCACCATCTTAGAGGACAGATCACAGCAGCTTTAAACATGTTTGCAACAGGTTAGAGAAAACCATGCAAAGGCAGGATAGACAGTTGACTGCTGCAGAAAGTGAAACTGCCTGGAACAGCAATGCATTCTAATTTTCTGCCCCTACACACTGCATTGTGTTTGTAGAACAGTTGTGTAAGGTGTTAGTTGATTGCTCAGCAACAGCATGTGAATTTAATTTGAGGCTGTTGCTGCACTAAGGAAATGAATACACAGTGTCTTCTCTGTGTAATGGCTTTAAATTAAGTTGCTTTTTCTAAATGTGGGGTGCTGCTCTGCATTGAGCTGTGGTTTAGATGGCTTCACCACAGTGGTGACGCACATATCCACTCTTCACTAGTCACCCAGTTATCCTAGGTGACAGTATCAGCATGGCTGTGACATAGGTAGCTATACCAACCTATGGTGGGAAGGTGCATTGTCACAGTGTCATGTAGTGTACACACCATACTTCCCCACAAACAGTTGCACGCACACACTGCTACAGGATTCAGTCAAATCTTCAAACAAGGATGTTTATTTAGACATGAGGCATATGCTCTTGTTTGCAACCCCTCCCAGGTAGGAGTGCAAGCACTGCAACGGTTTATAACAGATATTTGCTTCACACTCATCCCTTTTTACACATGTGCATGCTCATGTAAAGTCATGCACCCATTGCTACACACATCCTCATTCATTTTCACGCACAGTTTAATCACCTAAAATAAAATCACACGCGAGCTCAATGGAGCTCTGTCTCACTGTTACCTTTCAGAGGCAAATACAGGTGCTTTGCTGGAATGACTGCATTACTAATAGGTTGTCTCCATGCCCTGGGGTATTTGCATTTGTGAATACAATAACAAATCCTTAAATTCTTAAATATTTGCATTAAAATACTTACACTGCGAGTATTCAAATGTGCAGTTTTGCTTGTTTGTTCTCTGAAGTAAGTGACAATGACGGACAGAACTACACAACCGAGTCAAATGAATAATATTTCAGTCTGTGTATATTGTTTCATTTAAATCTACATTTTTTTTCCACTTCCAATTATCTAACTATCAGATTAAATCAAAATTATAATAATAGAAATAAACTAACTGTTCCAGCTCTGTCTAAACTATAACTTCTCTCTTCAGATCATCAGAAGCTTGAGAGAGAGGCTCGTATCTGCCGTCTCCTGAAGCACCCCAACATCGGTGAGTTTTTGAACATAAGGCCGTATGTGATTTATGATTTACATTTACATTTCTTACATCTACATTTCTTAGAGGAAATATTTTGTTCCTTTGAAAGACCCAGTGCAGGTGCTGTTAACCAGTATGAGGCTCATACTTATATTGAGAAACTATAATAATAAGTATTAATATGTTGATCAAGAAAGAAAGAAATAAGAACTAGGATAATCATTTATGGTATGGAGATGATAGCTGGCTGATTTATCTACAGAGAAATCAGGTTTTCTGATAGAATCTTATTGCTGTGCTTTAGGATCCTTACCCACAGGTCAATTTTAAATATAAAAGTGAAATCATCTTAAAGTTTCAAGTTACCTCAGTAGAGACTAGTGACAAGTCATTGCAGGAATTACTCGGTCAGAGTTTTTTATTATGACCTAGTTCTTGCAAAGAAAATGTTGAAAAGAGGATATGTCAATCTGACCAAAATGCTGAACCACTAATTTGCTGATTTAAAATAAATCAATCAATAAGGCTAAAGAATGGAGGAGCCAGGGTTCAAACCACTAACCTTCTTGTTAGCAGGCTATCCACTCTACCTCCCCACAGATGTGATGTGGACAGATGACGACCATGAATATATATTTTGTATAGTTATTATACTATTAAATCTGAATCTATTTTGATTTGATCATCTGAAGCTAAACTGGTAGCTGTGTAGGATATGTTAGCATAGTGATCTAGCAGCCATCGTTCATATTACCACGTAGAATGGCTTTGAGCTTATTGAACAGCAACAATGATGGCTGGCATATGTGGGCCGTCACCGGGAATGCAGTTCAGGACTAAAACGATTTGGTTTGTATTTTGTAAGTTTTGTTCATAAACTGCAAGTCACCAAGCTGTGATGGCATTAGAGATATGGCATTACCTGTTTTGTCTTAAACACAAAACAAGTGATCCGTGCAACAGTGACAGCGGGTTAGTTTAAGACTTGTTGACAGGCGTGAGAGTGAGTGTGACTGTTCTGTCAGAAATGTTTTCTTAATTATCTTCTTTTGACCCTTACCTTCCTGATAATTCAGTGTGCTAATGCACTGATGTGGATGACAAAATATTAAATGCATTTTGCAGCTTGAATGAGAAAACAGTTTTCAAAGGGGGTAAAGAGGGAAAATTACCAGACCAGTGATACCTTTTTCTCTCTTTTCCCTATGTCCTAGTTTTATGTTCTTCAGGCATTTCTTCACTCTTTCACCTGTTGCCTACTTTTCCTGTTAACTTTGCCACTTCAGATAGATTTTTCCTTTTTGAGATATGTAGACATCATATCCATTTAAAGTTTGGACAAAAGAGGGCAAGTCAAGAGACAGATGGACAAATGAAAGCAGGAGGAGTAGGAGCCAGATGGAGGGAGAGTGAAAAGATGGAAGGAGGAGGAAAGAGCAGTCGCTCTTGTTTCTTGCTGCAGGGCCATCCTACTTCATTTTATTATACAACTATATTCATTTTACATAACGATAGCTGTGGCTCCCCTGACGCTAAACCTAAGCTGTATCTTAGTCTCATCCTCTAATGCCTGGCTGCTGCTGCCTGGATTCTGCTTTGTCATTCTGCTGCTGCTAAGTTACACTGACAGTCTGGCTGGGATATACCACCTGACTGCAGTATCAGAATCATATGATCTCATGATTATAATCAGCTCTTTTAATTTTTTTGTTCTTGACCAATCACTTACTTGTCCCCATCAGAAATTAGACAACATTACTAGTAACAAGCAATTTCGTTTTCTCCCATTTTTTTGCTATTTTTTGTAAATAATTTCTGTCCTGGTCCCAGATCCCCATTGTCTTCATCTGTTGTTTATTTATTGGAAATATTTGCAAAGGTTTTTGTTGTCCACTAGCTTCCTGATAGCCAATTACAGAGGACTGAGAACAACTTGCTGTATGCCTGAGCAAGTAATTCAATGACATAAATACTGCCCCAGAAACACAGCTTTAAAAAGTGTCTCTGTGATGTTGAGTTCTGATGATTATGTGTATGTGGCAGCCTGTCTCTGCGTCACTTATGCATGAAATACATTTCAGTCCCACTCTGTGTAACCTTAACCACTTGATGTGTCGTCAGATCAGAGCAATGAGGGACAAAAAAAACCCAGTACATCATGGTCATTTGTCAACCTCTTTCTTGGGCAATTCTTCCCTCTAACTAATAACTATTTTGCATTTTCTTCTTGTCTCATTTTTCAGGAGGTTAAACAAACATTACAGCAGTTTTTACGTTTTTCCCGCTGATGCTTGTGTTTCTGTCTGTTTCACTGCCTGCTCTCTCTGTTGCAGTGAGACTCCATGACAGCATTTCAGAGGAAGGCTTTCATTACCTAGTCTTTGACCTGTAAGTATATTCAAAACACACACACACACACACACACACAGGTAGGCACGCGTGTGACATTTTATTCAGGCGTGTGACCCTGGTTTGTTTGTGTATGCTAATAACTTCTCTCTTTTGCCTCCCTGTCCCTTTCTTTCCTTCCCTCCCTCCCCCTCCCAGGGTGACAGGAGGAGAGCTTTTTGAAGACATTGTTGCCAGGGAGTACTACAGCGAGGCTGATGCCAGGTATGCCACTCATACGGAGCTGCTGCTCACATTGACATGCACACTGTGGCAAACATACAGTTTAATCCCATTTAAATATAAGAATTGTCACTCTCTGTATTTGAATATGAACACACAGGCACACCATGGTGGAAATAATTGGTTTTCTTGTGTCAGCAAATGCATCCCCCTGTCAACAGGTGCTCTACTTGTCTCCCTTATCTTTAATGTCATTCTACTTTTTTTTCATATTTTCTGACAGGCAAAAAATGCCACAAATGTGCTCGTTTTAGTATGAGCTTTACAATGCTTTATGATTTTGTTAACTGAATGTAATTTGAATATAGGATTTGTTCTGTTAAATGGACACAACAAGCAATTTGAAGACATCACCTTGGCTTCTGTGAAACTGCTGTAGTAATTTTTGTTTTTTTTAATTACAATTTTCTGACATTTTGTTGGCATACATGCTTTCTTTCCTCCCCGCCCTTACTACTTAGTCTTTAAGGGTGTTCCCCTTCTTTTGCTCTGGCTCTGTGTTCTGTGGCTTATAAAGCCACACACACACACACACACACACACACACACACACACAAACACACACACATACACACCCACACACAGACCAGGTTCAAATGGATAAAGCCTCAGCAACTCTTTCTTAAGCTGGACCTGTCCTTTGACCTTTTTCTTAACTTTTCTTGAGATCTGACATGAACATTAGTATTGGGTTCAGGAACCCTTACACCACAGTGTGTAGGACAATAATAATAGTGTGGTCGGATGCTGGCCTGTAGGAAAAGACTCATCAAAAGATCCCTCACAAGTGAGTTCACTCACTAAGCTGGTGTGAAAACATGCTTACTATCCAGAATTGAGAGATTGTGGCAATGTTATTAGTGGAAGCTGAATTGACGCCCTCATTATTTAAATTGCTACTGGGATAGAGATTTATTGACTGTGGTGTAAAGCCTCCCACACAAGTTTCTTAGTATTGATTGTTTTAACTACAGAAGCTGGATAATGCCTTTGAAAAATATTAGCAATTGTGTAGTCAATGTTGTGTATATATATATAAATATATACACTACAAATTAATAGAATTAAGTATGTATGTAAGAGAAATGATTGAATCCTCACATTGAAGAAATTATGACAACGTACAATCATAGTTTTGATATAAGTTTTGAGCATGAAACTATTTGAAACTATTTTTCATGTCTCTTGCCTTCTTGTTACATTTCTGCTTCCCACATTGTAATGGTTCTTTTTTCACATACACACCTGAAGTTCAAATTTCAGTCTATAGAAAAATGTGAAAAAAGGTCAGTCAAAACAAGCATATTGTAGTTGAAGTTTCATATATTCAAGAGTGATGTCATTTGTTTCTATATTTCTTCATTAAAATAAAGGCTGTTGACATAGACTACTATCCAGGCTTCAGTAAAACACACCACAGACATATGGAGGCTATATATGATGTATGATTTTTTTGTCATGATGGTATTTTCTCTGTTTGTCCCCTTTCAACGCAGTCATTGCATTAGTCAGATCTTGGAGAGTGTCAATCATATCCACCAGCATGATATTGTGCACAGAGACCTCAAGGTGAGTGGCTGCCCGTTACCTTGACAACCACGCACACACACACACACACACACCTCTGCTCGTGGCCATGGCAACACACCGATGGCTCTCTGTTGCGCTCTCTGTTGCGCCTTGGAAGCAATTCTGCTTCCAACCCTTTTATTTTTTCCCCCCTGCGTATCTTTCCTCTATTTACTGTTTGTATGCTCTATTCCTCTTATCTGTTCCCAGATCATCAGCTTTTCTGTCCTTGACCACAAATCTCTGTGCACGTGTACATGCATGCGCGTTCATGTTGAGCATAGAGATGGCGAGTCACTGTCACGTGTAGGGGTTTGTCTCTCACCACTGGTGAGGAAAAGACAAGGACTCAAACACGTAGACGTGCATGAACACACATGCACACTTTGTACTGTTGCGAAGGGGGTCTATTATGAGACAGGAGGTGAAGGCATAGCTGAACCTCAGGAGTTGCCAGGACAACCAATGTGACATCACACCACCTGTGGAGCAGCAGGGGAGGGGCATGAATTGTCCCAAATTGCTGATAGGCTCAAAGGCAAAGAGTAGAGGGGGAGAGGAGTTTCTTCTTAACCCAGTTTGAGGTGATGATGATAATCCTGATAGGAAAGAGAGTAATAATATGTATCGAACTGCACCTTTTCAAGCAGAGACAGCAAAGTGTGGTAAAGTCTCTCAAGGGATGTCTCAAACATGTGTGGGCGGGTTCTGTATGTGTGTTTGCGCGCTTTGTGTCAGAGAATAACGCTATTTCCTCGAGCAGTGCCTGTCTGATTTGTTGGCCTTTTATCCTGAGTGGGCTTTTACTGCAGCCCTTTATGTCCTACTGCCCAAACAATGGCCATTTAAAACACTGCCACACACGCTGCCTCTCACTAAGTACACTTTCCATTTAGCATGCAGTCTACAGTGCTGCCTAAATGACTCCCGAGTGGTTTCTATGGCTACGAACCCATGCCCATATAAGGCATGTGGAGATTCACAACCACCCATTCTCTCCCTTCCTCCTCCGTCTCTCCAATGCTTCTCACACCTTTACCACACCCCCACACAAGCTGTTTCAAATACATCAAATATAAATGTTTCTAAGAACCTCACTGAAGACTGCCTGTCACTATCTGTCTCTCACCGTCTCAATATCTTCAGCCGGAGAACCTGTTGTTGGCCAGTAAGATGAAGGGAGCTGCAGTGAAGCTGGCAGACTTTGGCCTAGCTATTGAAGTACAGGGAGACCAGCAGGCATGGTTTGGTAAGAAAACACAAACAGTGTCTCACAAATAAATACACACATGCACACACACACACATCAGATGTGCCGGACTCATTATCTGCCATTCTGCCTGCCTGATGAGTATTGAATCATTTTTACCCTGAAGCACAGTTGCTTTATATACACCTGCCGAGTTGAAAGTCAAGAAATATTCATGCGAACATGACATTTTCCAGTTCATGTTTAGACCATTGTGTCTTTGCAAACAACTGAGCGGCCAGCATTTGGCTGACTCTCCACCTTGGATGGGATGATTAATGGTCATTTGCTTGGGACTCCACATAATCTGGTTGTGCAAAAGTCCAGTGGGTCACTATAGTAAAATAGCCTATATAAATCATCATTTGTCATTTCCTTGTTGAGCAGGGTTTGCGGGCACCCCTGGTTATCTCTCACCAGAAGTCCTGAGGAAGGACCCCTATGGCAAACCTGTTGACATATGGGCTTGTGGTAAGTTTTGAACCATAAAGTTTGGACAAAATTAACCTGTGGCACTCAGCAGATAAGTTTGCAACCATCAACGCTTCGACAGTTGTGACCTGTTGTCTGTTTTTGATTTGAAACACACTGAATTAGCTCGTCATGAATAAGAATACATATACTATATACAGTTATTGTAACATGACAACACTCTTTCACCTTATTTTCTGTCAGGTGTTATCCTCTACATCTTGTTGGTGGGATATCCGCCATTCTGGGATGAAGATCAACACAAACTCTACCAGCAGATCAAAGCTGGGGCATATGATGTAAGTGTATTAGTGTGCAAGGCGTATGTTTGGAAAGGGTGCAGTGCAGAGTTTGCGAAGCGGTTTTTGAATGTTTAGTAGTGTCCAATTGAGAGTTGGTCCAAAGCTATTGATCCTATCAGGATGACGCATTGCAGAGAGGTGTATGTGCGTGCGTGTGTGCATGAGTGAGGGATAGAATCAGAGAAGGGGTAGTTTCTCATTCTCTGGATAAGCAAGTCAAAAAATTCAAATTTCAAGAGAGAGCAGAAAATTAAGAGAACCGTGTTTGAAAGGAATTTTTCCTTAAAAAGTGGTTTAAAGACTTGGAACAGAAGCATGTGCTCTGTTTATCCAAAAAACTAATTTGCAGTTTTAATCTCATACCAGCATAATTTTGACAAATTCATTCACGACCCGGTGCTCAGATAGATCGTGTGGAACAGCCAGAAACATGCAGATACAGCTCCCTAACCAATCTAATGGGAAATATTCATGTTTCTAGTCTTCGCTCCTTTCCCTCCAACCTTTCAATTGTGACTGGTCTGTAATTTTCCCCAGTTCCCCTCACCAGAGTGGGACACAGTGACTCCGGAGGCGAAGAACTTGATTAACCAGATGTTGACCATCAACCCAGCCAAGAGAATCACTGCTGAACAGGCCCTCAAACACCCATGGGTCTGCGTAAGTATTCACTCAGTCACCTAACTTACTGATTTGAATTACACGAGGGATCGGAACATAAGAAAATCTAGACATAAAACGTATGCAATAATAATTTACCATTTTCTTTTACAGCACCGTTCTACAGTGGCATCTATGATGCACAGACAGGAAACCGTTGAGTGTCTCCGAAAATTCAATGCTCGCCGAAAACTCAAGGTACTCATCCAAAATCTGTTTTCTGCTCACATCACAGCAACTCCGGCTGGGCAAGTAACAATATGTAGCCTTGGCTATCCAGCAACATCCAGCGCTTGTTTCTCCTTATTAACTGTTCTTTCCAAGCAGCTGTAAATGTTGTCATCAAATGTTATCCACCCAGGTTTCTGCCCATAGAAAATAGAAAGAGAAAGAAAGAACACATTAAACACAAAATCATACGTAAAGAGTACAGTTAATTGTGCCTTTTCCCATTTATTTCTTACATGTACACAATTTGAGACTGAAACAGTTTAGTACTGTTATGTTATTGTCTGAATAACTAAAACATTGAGAGAGAAGCTCCTGTTCAATAAAACAAAAGTCCTTTCAGTCATTTTTCCTCCCTCACCATTTTCTCCTCCTTCTTCTCCTCCAGGGAGCCATTCTCACCACCATGCTGGTGTCCAGAAACTTCTCAGGTGGGTGTGCCCTTAGCCCTCCGCCTCCCACACAGCACATGCAAAGGGAGAGTAGGAAGGAGAGTGGATAGTGTACTCTGTATCCCCCCACACACAACACACATACACACACACAGACACACACACTCTCATTCTCAAAATAACTAAATGTTTTTGTGTGTACACGTGTTTGCTTGCTTGTAATATTAAACTGAATTGAAACATGATGTTCCTTTTGAGTCATGGTAGAAATAATGTTTTAATGATGGATTATTATGAGTGAACTGAATTCTGATTTATGTGAGATGAGTAAAATATGATATTCTGTTACGTAGCTGATTTATATGTGAGTGCCAGTTTTGTCCTTGTCCATGCTAATGTATCTCTCCCTGTGTGTTTTTGTGCGTGTGTTTGTATGTGTGTCCCTTTTTTCCCTGCTGCCTGTGGAGCATTTGTGTGTTTGAGAAAGGGAAAGCTATATTTATGAGATTTTTATGTTGGGGGCAAGTGTAGTGTTATAAAATCTGATGACTGTTAAGATTCTGTGTTTTTAAACTCAATTTGCTGAGAGTCACCCATTTTCGTTGGAGCCTTGTTCTCAGCCCTAAAGTACTTGGTCAGTCAATGGCTAACCTTGGGCCTAGGAAACCACAGGCATGCACATCTTTGCTTCAGCCCATTTCTATCGGGGCTCGAGCCAGCACACCCTGTAGCTTTCTAGGCCCCTGAGTGAACAGCATGAGATAGACCTGCCTAATTTGCATAGCTCCCTCCCAACTGTAGCATTTCTGTCCATTAGTGGGCCGGCAGCATACCAACTCTGCTGCTGCCGCCTCCTCCACGGCCTCACTGGCTCAGGAAGGTACGTCCCAGAGACACGCCCATCCACTTCCTCTCCACACACACAGCGACTTCTTTGAATCATAGTACTGGGTGGGCCCTTTTACCACCCTAAAACTCCTGCATGCAGCCTCTGCTAGCATCCTCATCAACATATGTACAGACACGCATGCAAACTTTCACTAATTTCCATTTAAGTTATTCTGGATGATTGTTGGCTTTGCTCTTATATGCAAAGTCATTAGATTTTATGTGCACTGTCATAAACATCAGCATCACTTAATAGTCAACAATTAAGTTTATCATGCACTTCAAAGTGCTGTTTACATTTACACCTCACTGCCACTCAACCTCAACCTTGTAACCCCCATTTCATCTCTCAAATTAGTCATGTCGTCACTTAAAGCAAGCTCCATCCTGACTTCAGCTGACCCCATATGCCACTGTGCTCTCCCCCCGCCAGGGCAGTGAGATTGGGCACAGAGCGGACTGGGGTCAGGGGATGAGGAGAGGCATGTATCCTGGGGGCGGGAACTGACACTGCAGGGGGTCGGCAAGAGTTGGGTTGGCGTGCTGCCATCGTCAGACCTTGGTTTGGTGGGAGGAAAAGGGAAAAGCGGATGACAAGAAGCCACAGGAGAGGTTCAGACTGAGACAGAGGATGGGAGCGCTGCCTTTGGTGCTATTAGTAGAGCCAGCTGTTAAAACCATCACCACTGTGCAGCCTCCATGTTGAATCCCTTGAGCTTAAAGGCATCCCACGTCTCATCTACCCCTCTTGAGGTCTGTTTTAGTACTTTCAAAAAGTCCCTGTGCCTTAGCAAAGTAATGCCATAAGGCTACATGGCAGCATATCTGCTACTGCCACTTCAGTCAAATACGAGGTGACATGTTCCATCAGTTCTTTCAGATGGATTGTTTTGAAAGTACCAAAATCTCAGCTCTCATCCTGCTGGGTGGGAATGGGTGGGAAGGTCGACGATTCCGATGGTGGCTCCATGGATTGAATACATTAGAAGCAGTGTAGAGCAGACGGGATTCTCCGTCACCTTATCAGACGAGAGAATCTTCTTTGCTCTGCAGTGTACGTCAATCCCTTCAGGTCACTAGGATCTGTGTGTAGGCAGGATAAAGGTAAAATGTGAAAGGAGACATGACCTCAGTGGTCACTCAAGCAGTGTGTGATTGGTGCGCTGAGAATCGGGGTGTATGGTGGTTTGATTGTCAACTAGAGCCCTCCAAAAGCTTCCTCAGTGAAACTGGACCAAGTTGCCTGTTTGTAAGTTTTTGTGAATATTGTGTTTGACATCATCACTCCAAACTGGACTTCTCAGCTTATTGTTGTCCAGCTTTTTCTGTGTGCTCTTTCTTTCCTTTGGTTTTTGGTCCTCTGATGATGTCACTCATCACTGCAAAAATCCTGGCACTTTTGTAAAAATAACTGCTTCCCTGCACATAGAGTATGGCTGAGGCAAGGCTTGGCAGTTTGCTCATGATGTACCCTTTTAATCACATGATAGCGAAATGTGACAGAAGCGTGTGGTTTGAAGCATTTCTGTTTGTTTCCAGAAGGGTGTTTGCCTTGCTGTCTTTCGCATGCGGGTGTCCTGTGTGGTTATGTTCTATTAAATGTTCTGGGGAGATGCACCTTCAATTGCTTTCTAATAGATCACATACGTCATATGTCATTTATATGACACCTCGATGATGATTGAGCTGTCATATTGCTTGAGCGGTGCAGCCCTTTGTGCAGCGGGCCATCTTGAATTCACCCAGTCTGCCATGTCACATTGATGATCATTTTCTTGAATTGAGGAGATTTAGAGAGCATATGAACGTGGTGGTCCTACGCTGTCACAATTAGCAACCTGGCGGCTATCTGATTTAAAACTTTGGTGTATGACGCAGATGTGTGTGCCCCTGAACAATCAGCTCTCTTGCCCCTGATTTTTGAATGAAAACATTCTTTTATTTTACATAATTTTTTTCCTTTGGATGCTGCATGGCCAGGCCAAGACTGAAGCTGCGTATCGACACAACAGCCGAGATTAAGGAGCATGAGTTGTCTCTTCATATTGTTTGCTGCTGTAAATGCTATGCCCCTTGTTTCCACTCTTCTTCTGTAATCCAAAGCCGTCTCTCTCACCCCCTGCCCTTTCCCTCTCCCGTTTCTTATTGGAAGGTAAGAAATACAAGATACGATTTTTTTGGAACATGTGTGTCAGTAGAAAATGAGAAAAAAGGAAGCGGTGGACAGCTGAAAGCTTTAGACTGAGAGGAAAAGTGACTGGGGCCCTTAAAGGAAATCAATGATTTACATTAACCTGGCTCATCACTGTCAGTCCTGGCGGCAGTTTGAGTCTGACCATCACTCTCCTTTTACATCTGCTGGGGTCTTCTAGACAGGAAATGGATTGAGGAAGTTAACTATGCTCTCAGGTTTCTCTTTTATTCCCAGATGGCAGAGAATTGATTATGATGTCCATCGGCTTTGCAGAGTGTAGCAGCCTGTAGAGCCAAAGAAAAAACATCCAAGAAATTCATTAAATGCATGGTGTTCTCAAACAACATCTAGCCTTCTTTGCTCACCTGCTGGGTCTTTAATAAAGAACAGAGTGCACTGATGGAGGTGCTGTCATTAAACAGTGAAATTCATTTATGTACCCTTTTCTTTCCCTTTCTATCCTCTTTTTTGCAGCATGCAAAAGTTTACTGAACAAGAAGTCAGATTCTGCTAAGGTAAGGTTGTCTTGTTATCGCTGCCCTCTTTTTGTTCTGTTACATTGTGTCCTGTGTCTCCTTCACCAGCTGACCCTCTTTCTCTGCCTTCTGTTCCTTTTCTCTGCCTCTCAGCATCTCTCTCTACTCTCCCAATTTCTTCTCTTTATATTATTTATTACGCACAATGTCAGTTTTATTCAGCAATTACGGTTTTGTCGTTTTTTTCCCGTGTGGAAACCATGGGGTTATTTCTTTACCTTAGAGCTCAGCCTTCTGCAACCTTATTTAAGACCCCATAATGTAGTCTTGTCACCCTATCCACAACACTGAAAAAACCCTGCTTTTGTCCAGTCCAGTCATAGTATTTAATGTATTTTTTTTCCCATATTGGATTAATTCTTTTACGTTTAGTGGGTCTTGGATAAAGGTTTGCTGCTCTCTTTTCCGAGCAATCTCCATCATTCTCTCTACTGTTAAGATCTCTCTCCCTATGCCTCTTCCTGCCTCCCTCTCTTTCTCCACTGCCCCAGGGGTCTCTCTGTGCAGTTAAGTGGCAGAGGCATAGAGGGTTAGTGAGGCAGTAAAAAGGATGATCTAGAGGCCATTCTGTGGCACTCACCCGCTCATTTACCCTGTTGGCTCTCAATCGCCTGGGAGCCTCGACCGACATTAGCTCCAGCCCCTAAAAGGCGTGTAATTCTAATGCATCTGTGTGTTTGAGTGCGTGAGTGTAACATATGTGTTCACTGTAAGTGTTTGCGTTCTCGTCCCAGCCTTCTACCAACAACAGTAAGAACAGTATAGTGAGCGCCATCAATGCCCTGAAAGACACCAACATGGCAACCAACGCCCAGATGGTATAGTAGGCCGCCGCAGTGTTGGTTCCTGCCCTTTTACCTTACTCCTACCCATCCACCCGCCTAATAGTTTCATAGCAGCCTGTTGTGCCGCATCCTCTATTGTCATAGTTGCTGCTTATCATCCTTCATCTACCATCCAGGAGGTGTTGCACCGTGACCGTATCCATCCTCTGGCCCCTTTATCCCTGCCCCCAAGGTGCACATGTGTTCCTGAAGTGTAAATCAAGCAGATAAGACAATTTGGGGGAAATTTTAACAATGCTGGTCATAATTGTTTCCTCAGGTTGCACATGTGAACCTTTTAGATTTCGAAGGAGCATGAGCTTATCTTCAGGATTATGCACCGGTAGAGTTGCAGAACGGGGAACCGTAGAGTCCTGCTATTGAGAACTACAGCTGCTGATGTCTATGAATTTAGTCTCACCTGTAGACTTTGTGTTTTTCTCTTTATATAATCCTTCCCTCCCATGTTATCATGCTTAACCTTTAACTTTCTCACTAAAGCCAGCACGGTCTTGCAACAGTCCATCCTATGGTCTTACATTGTCACCAGTTATTTTAGCCCACCCATCTTATTCACTCTTACCTGTTAATCTTGCTGTCATTAACATCCATGTCATACTGTAACCATGTCAACCAAGTTTTAGCATTATCCTCACAACCAGTGCCAGCATGTTGTGGTTTTAAAATGCTTAAGTACCATTTATTACGTATGTCACCTTGTAGTGTGATGTGGCTCGGTCATAGACTTCTGGTAGTGCTTCTCAATGGGTGATGCTGGTCCTCAAGGTAGAAGGTGGGCAGAGCTGGGTCATAAGGGCAGATTTGGACCATTGTTTGGATAAAATAAGATTCAGTATATGCAGATGTCATTTAGGACTCTGGGAATTAGGTTTTAGGACTGTGTGATATGGCCAAAGGTTTATCACAGTAAAATTTTCAAACTAATCAATAATAATCTCAATTAAAGCCAGACAAATAAAGATTTTTGTGCAAGTTGAAGAAAGTCTTATCGTGCAGAAAACAAAAAACATTTGCATCACAAAATGTGTTTGCATAGATTATAAACATTGTATTGATATACAGTATATTGAACTATTGTTATATACTGGTCTTTGTGCTAAATGGAAAATCCTAGCACTGTTAATAAGCATTTGGTTGGGACACCATAGATAAGGTGAATTATGGGGCCCAGGTAGAAGCCATTTGAGAGGCACTGGTTTGGGGTTCTTTGTTGAACTCTCCTTTTCTGTTCTACATTGCAGGAATCGCAGAGCACCGTAGTGCACAATCCTCCCGATGGAGTGAAGGTGAGATATGTGCTTTGTATGTATGAAAGGCAGAGCCTCGCCTCGCCGTTTGATTGTCAGGCCAGTTGAACGAGTTCTGGCCTTTTTTAATTTTACTGTCTTGTTGTCTCTGCACTGCAGGGATCCACAGAAAGCAATGCCACCAATGACGAGGAGGAAATGAAAGGTAGGAAAGGTACTCAAGTGTTTTATTTCCTCTCTCATGTTCTTATCCACTCTGTCTTTCTGTCCCCACCTAGTGAAGGCTGTGTGTGTGTATTTGACAGTCGTGTGTGGCTAGGATGCCGAGATACAAGCGGTGTGTCTCTCACAGTCTTGACTGTGTGCCGGTGGTGTGTGTATGTCTGTATTTACCGTGTGTCTGGCTGCGTTTTGTGTGTGTGTTCTAGCGGACAGTTCGGTGCTGAGTCAGAGCAGCGCCACAGAGGAGATGCCCCCACTTCTGCCCTCACCTCAAAGCTCACCTGCCAGTAAGTTTACCCATGGCAACCAGAAGCTTTACGGTTGCCCCTGGCAAGGACCTAAAACCCCCACCATCACCCCCCCCCCACTCTCCCTCTGGCTTTTTGTTCTGGCAATGACGTCTTACATCTTTGAGCTCCCTCACTCTGATCCACAAAGCTTTTTTTAAGGGTTCCCACTGGTTTTAAAATATTGTAGATTTTTATGTTTTTAGATTTTACAAATTTCAAGGGAAATCAAAAAAGGGGATATCATTGGTACTGATGTATTTAAAGGATCATTCTGGTTTATTACAACTTGGCTTGTGTTCTCCTATGGTAATCATTTTATTCACCAAGTTAATTGATAAGGTCTCAGATCACGGGAGTCACTGAAAATCTTCACAGGGCTTAAAGCACAAGCTGTCAGACTGACAGATGGTTTGCTGGCCCTGGTAAATTTTAACATATTTTTTGTAGTTGTTATTATCAAACATTGTATACTGTACATTTTGTGGACATGTATGCAGATCAGAACAACACCATAACTGCCTCCACCCCTCTGTGCTCAGAACAAACTTTAAAATACTGAAAACACTTATTTTTCCACTCACACGGGTGCTCTTTTAACATAAAGTCCTGGGAATTTGTGTGTGTGGGTTTTTTTTTTTTTTAAATCAGTGCCACTGTGGGAACCCTGAAGTTGTTTGCCAATGTGTGTGTGTGGGTGGGTGTGTGTGTGGGTGGGTGTGTGTGTGTGTGTGTTTCTTGGTGATCACAACATCTATCCCTTTGTCCTCCTAATGTGACAGCCCCAGCTGGAGGCAGCCTTGCATACCTTGCAGCTGTGTGTCCTAAACCGGCCTCCCAGTCTGACAAGTCCCTGCACACCATAGTGCATCATGTTTCTCTTTGTCCTCACATGCTCTCCATCCTCTATTCTCAGTCATGTTCTTTAATTCTCTCCCTGTTCTGCTCTCCATTTCCCTCTTTTCTTCTGTCTTTCTGCCTTCTTTCACGATCCCTTTTCTCTCTAGTCTATCCTCTTGTCCTCTTCCTGCTGCTCTCCAAGACACCTCCATCGAAGAACTGTCTGATCTCCTTCACGCTCCACTTTTTTCCTGTTCACTTTTCTCCACTCCTCCCTTCTTTCCCGAACACGCTAAGCTCCTTCACAGACAAAACATGGGCTAATAACAAACAATGACTTCGATCCTTTTTGTTGGCTAGTGCTGCGTTTCATCAGAGGAGGCTGTTGTTAATGTATTTGAGCATTAAGAGTTGAGTAGATGTGAACAGAGCAGGCAGTTGAATGATGTCCACATCACACAGCATCACAATCAGAGCTGCACCGATCTCGCTTCCAGCTGCCATCCTGTCCTCATGTTACCCATCTGCATGGCTGTCATAAGTCCACACTTCCTCTGAGTGATGTTTGACTTTCACTCATTTTACTCAACACTTACCAAACATTTGTTACCAAACATAGTCTTTTTTCACTTTTGTTAAACTGCATGATATGTGTGTGGCTGAACACACATGCAAATCTGTCTTCTTGCCATCCATCTACCCATGTTTGTGTTTGTTGACGATCCATTGTGTGTTTCAGTTCCACCGCATGAGGTAAAGCGCATGGCATGGAACAGCACAGGCAACAGCTCCTGCCCCGAGTCTGATCTCTCTCAGTCCTCCCTGCCTGCTGCTCCACTAGGGAGCAACACTGTCGCTGCTAAAAGCAACACTAAGCAGAGTAAGAGCACATCTGGACTAACTGACTTAAGCTTTCCCTGTCCACACTTGCTGTAGCTGTTGCACGCTGAAACCTCACATGGCTGAAATGGCAGGCAGTTAATGACGACGACGTTAACAAGTCATTTAGTCAGGCGATGAATGTTGACAGTATGAGGAAGGCAACCGTTATTTTCATTTCTTTTCAGCTCGTGTTCTTTTGTTTCAAGACTTTAAAAGCCTCTAAAAATGGACCAGGTCACTTCACGTGTATCACACCATTGGGTTGATACATGGTTGGATGTCAAAAAGTTAATTAACATAGGCATTAAGAGAAGATTGAGCTCACATCATTTAACTAAATCTGTCTTTATTAGGTGTGAAACTTTGGTCACATGATGTTGGTCAATACAGGAAGTTTGTATGTTTGCAAGGAAGATTTCCTTTTGTTTTGGAGGCTGTGTGTGTTCACACAGTGTTTGTTGAGCTTCTGTGTCATTCAGAAGGTGAGAGGCACAGTGGCAGACAAGGTCAAGTCGCATTAAGTGAGCTGTTCTGTGCTAAATAATGAGGTTAAAGAGCCGAGAGTCGAGCTGTAGCCACACAGGGAGAGAGCCTGAGGGAAGCAGGAGCTGAAGCGATGAGGGAAAATGTCATCAAGCAAAACCACCACATCGTTAATTGTCTCACCCTTTTTGTGGCTTCCTATCATTCACCATTTGTCTCTTGTTGTTTCTGTAGCCCGTAAACAGGAGATCATCAAGATAACGGAACAGCTGATTGAAGCGATCAACAATGGAGATTTTGATGCCTACACGTGAGTGAAATTGTTGATTTTAATGGATTTTTCAGAAATGTTTTGTTCTCAGGACTCTCTGATCTCTTTGTTTGCTTGTCTCCTACACTCTCTCACCCAACCTCCTCAGGAGGATTTGTGACCCTGGACTTACCTCTTTTGAACCCGAGGCCCTAGGAAACTTGGTGGAGGGCATGGACTTTCACAAGTTCTACTTTGAAAACTGTGAGTTTTATAGTTCACCAATAACTAGAGCTGCTACTATATTTCATGATGCTTCACCATGTTATTATTGGTAAGAGTAGCACAATTTGATATTTTGGATGTGCTAATGACTATCAGTTTTTCTTTACATTCATCCTAAATGATTTGCAGATTTCTCCCACGGTGCGTTGACCTCACCCATTAGATTTCTGCTAAGCCAGTGTTTGAAGTTGGTAGGATCACATAAAAATAAGTTATAGCTGTGACTGTAGTTCTTGCATTTGGCTAGGGCAGCCGTGAATGCATTTGTAAATTACTCATTAATTGAAACCTCATTAATTGATAAATTGGATTTTTAATATGTTTCATTTAACTCAAGGACACTTTACCTATCGACAAGATGCAAATAAATGGCTAATTCTAATATCTTTTGGTCTGTGTAGTACAGATTTGAAGGTAGACTGAACTTTCTTTGCTGTCTGCCTCTGTGTTATTTTATCCAGTGCTGAGCAAGAACAGCAAGCCAGTACACACCACTCTGCTCAACCCACACGTGCACCTGATAGGTGAGGATGCAGCCTGTATCGCCTACATTCGCCTCACACAGTTTGTGGACTCTACTGGCCGCCCTCGTTCCAGCCAATCCGAGGAGACTAGGGTGTGGCATCGCCGTGATGGCAAGTGGCTCAATGTTCACTTCCACTGCTCAGGAGCACCTGCTGCACCACTGCAGTGATCAGGTATTCACATACAGTTTCACATAAATGGGAAGAAAAAAAGTAATGAAATTATATTATCTAAGGACTAAGAAGACATTGTCTTCGATAAACAGTTCAGATTTTGCTACACTGAGAAAGGAAGATTTAATTGGACACTGGATGTAGGTTTCATTTGTTTTCAACAAGCAAATCCTTCTATCCTTCAGATTTATTAGGGAGAAGCTTTGAACCTGTTCCACTTGTACCAGCTACACAGACATGTAACTTAGAAGTCTTGAGTTTGAGTTTTCCATCTGTTTCTCTTTGGAATAAATGTGGCTTGGGCCTTGGGGTTTGTGTTTACCACCTGTTCTACCCCCTTCACCATTCAGGGTCAGAGTTAGGGTTGAAACGATCGAGCTGCTCTAACGGGTGTCAGGATTTACAGTAACATGGTGAATAAAATGATTTTACCAACCGAAACGATGAAATGAACTCAACAAGCTAAGATTCGAGTTTGCATAAAACTTAACGTGGTT
This sequence comes from Trinectes maculatus, assembly GCA_016785345.1. Classification (NCBI taxonomy): domain Eukaryota; kingdom Metazoa; phylum Chordata; class Actinopteri; order Pleuronectiformes; family Achiridae; genus Trinectes; species Trinectes maculatus. Next base: position 33,401 of record JAFBJQ010001929.1, on the reverse strand, counting down.
AATGTTACTTAACATCTGCAATTTCATCTGCAGCAGCTAAAACTGATATAATTCTATCCACCCCAACCCCACAGTGGTCCTGAGCCTCCAGTCTACTGGAGTGTGTGTTTTGGGGGGCAGTTTTTTCAGCGAGCGTGTTTAAGAGGCACGTCCTCTGCGTGGATTGGCTAGTGCCAGGAGCCCGGCCGGGCGAGATCGCATCCCTCTCCACGATACCAACCAATCCTGTCCCTCCTTTGACCTGCTGGGGGCCGGCTGAACACAAGCACCGCCCCCCATGGGATGATGCATGCATCTGGCGCCTGATTGGAGGGCGCATCTTTGCCCTCTATCCCTCCCCTGGCAGCCATCTTTTTTCTGCCCGTGCGAGATGAGACGTCCTGGGGGAGGAGGGGATTTACAGTTGAACTTGTGACAGTTTATGAGTATGAGTTATGAATATACTGTGTAAATTATGACTAGATGTACCAGAAACCACCAAAACCCAACCAAGCATTTATATTCACTATCTAATAAGGGAGGAACATGGAGCAGTGTGAAGTTAGCAGCTGAGATTTTGGACACATTATTGGCATTCTAGGGATTACTGGGTAGAAAGTGTTGTGCTTGTCACCCGGATGATGATGTACAGATGTAGGGAGACTTTCCCCGTCTGAATTATAGAGGGAAGAAAAAAAAATAATCAAGTCAGCTCAGTCAGAGAACTTGATGACAAGAGAAACTTGATATCAAAAACATGAAGCACCAAAGTGTAGAACTTTAGGCTTTTTCTGTGTTTTCGTTGGTGTGCTTGTTTTCCGAATGAACGGAAAGTCGTGCTGTCGTGGGTTGGGGCAGGGGGGTGTCTGATTTGAGGTTATGTGTTTTGTTGTGTTTTCAGCGTCCTGTTGTCTTTTTGGAGCCTTTTCTTTTTTTTATTTTCTTTGTCTCACAGATCCTACATTCGAGGCTCCAGCAGCAGTTTTTAAAGAGGGATTTTAATGTGCAACTTTAAAGTTAACCTGTGCTTTCTGTTGAGTCTGTATGCATTGGACAAAGAGTGTGGGCCAGCAAAGGCTTTTGCATATTTGCTTGCCACCTCACTTTCATTGCCCCCCCCCCTTCCTGTTCTCTCTCCCTTTTCCTCCGTCTTTAACCATTCCCTCTTTAAACTTTCCCTCACGCTCCTCTTCTCTGCTTTCTGCAAGGGCCTGGTTTGTTTATAATCATTGTGTAAATACAGTGTATGTATATAGATATATGTAGAAAAGTGTAATATATGTACATGTATCTAAGAGACACTCATCCTGTGCATCTGGGAATAGAAACCACCACATGACCTCTGTGACCCCAGATCTAGTTTAGGATTAACACATTTTATTTACACATTTTGATTTGCTGTAATCCTCAAAATACTTCCTCGAGGGTTTGGTAGCTTTTGACAGTGTGATAACTATGAATACACACATTCTTGTCAGCTACGAGCTCCAGTCCCATGGCCATTAAAGACTGTTTTTGGAGAAGGGGAATTAAAGGTGGGATGAATATATTTTGACTCCTCTACCCAACTAACATGAGTTTTTAAACATGAATACCATCGTTGTTTTCTTACCTTCTGATCCCATAATGCTGTAAACCAGTCTCTTCATATCATATGCACATATACAAACACAAACAGACACACACACACTCACTCTCACTCCTGGTGGTGTGTCTAGGCTTTGTAACATATCTGCACCACAACTGTGTGACCAGGGCGCAACCCTTGCTGTGCTGCTTAATTGTCTCCATCCATCAGTGACAGTTGTATCTTAAACTCCCCTGATATTTCCCTGGTGTACCGATGTTTAGTTGTACCTCTCTGTCGTTTCTCTGTTACTGTGTTCCTGCTTTGATTTTTTTTTTTAAAATATTCTTTTATTTTATAATATTTTTTGTGGTTGTTGTCGTCGCCGTTGCTGTTGTCCTTTGGTAATTTGCCGATCTGCCAAGCTGGAGTTCTGCACTCTCCCTCACACACAGGAGGAAAAAAGGGAAAAGAGGGAGGAATTAAAGACAACACAAAATTACAGATTGAATGATCATAGATTGATCGGGACTAAATTATTTATTAATGTAATCTTCCCTTGGTGGTTTTAAATTGTGCCTGCTCAGTTGAGAGTCGTTTTGAAAGCAAGAGAGAAAGGGATGGTGTGGGTGTGCAGGTTTTAGTGACCGACACTGTTAAACCAGAGCGGGAGACCTAGTTATATGCATGTTTCAGTTACGCATTTCTACCATGTACCTACCTGAATAAGGATGGAGCGTAGTGTTAATATATGATATTTGCATCTTTTGAAATAAGAATTTCCTCCATCCAGAATGTTGAATAGGTGACATGAAAAATATGAATTTAAAAAAAATTGCAAAATTACCAAAAAAAAAAAAAAGATTCAGGAGCCGTAGCTTGGTATGAGGCCCTTGATGTTAGCGTTTTCCCTGCGTTGTAATGATATACTATTGGGCTGCGCTTTCTCCCCCAGCCTTCACATGGATGCTGGAGTTTTTTTGCATGATCATGATGTACAATGAAATACAACCATGAATTGACGACTATCAAGTGTTTGTCTGAGTGTTAGTTGGTCTTCATCATAGCTTTGTTATTCTTCGAAACTTGGATCTTGAAAGTATTTAATAAAAATACTATTTCAGCACTGGGATGTCTTGACTTGTTCGTTTTGTAAAGACGTGCATCTTCTCCTCACTTAACATTTTGTTCTGTCGTTAGTCGTCCACCAGATATCTTATTGCAAAGGCATCTCTTCCTTGGAACCACACTCCATCCAGCTCCTGAACAAACAATGTGTCAGGACAGTTTTGTGTTTACACTAGGTGCTTTTTAACACCGTAGGGATAAATAGCCTTACACAGTTCTCTGGTGCCACATACGTGCATGCTCTCACCCTGCTTTTTTAAACGTGTTTCACCCTGTTCAAAAAAAAAGCAGGCTAACAGAGATACAGATTATAGAATGTTGATAAGTTATGATGACTATCCTCTCTTCTGTCCTCTTGTCCAATTGTAAGAAAGGAAACCAGTTTGTATTAGGTGACATTTGGTATGAAGACACTCACAGCCAAACGGAGAAGGGTTATGACAGCAGCTCTAAATTCTTCCATTATAAAACCACAACTTGTTTGTGCTGTTGCCTGGATGCTCCAAACACCAGCAGCACCACAGCCGATGCAATCAGTCCTCCACACGTATCTGTTGTCAGGAAACACAACACAGCATCGCCTCCACGCCTTAAACATGCCACAAGAAAAGCATCACTGCTGTCCCTTCAACAACCTGGCCATTGTTCTGACATCAAACTTTCTGCTGTCTTCCATAACTCTTATTTTAGCAGCACTGAACCAAGTGAAGTGATGAGTAATGCTATAGCCTTATTTAAAAGCGTCTGTGGTGTTATTTATGACGGTCCCAGTTATTTTGTGGATTAAGGGTGCGTGTGTGTGTGTGTGTGTGTGTGTGTGTGTGTGTAGCTGGGATGTAGGACAGCTCCCCCTGGTTCCTCTACTTTCAGTGTGATTAATGAGGAGAGCTCGGCCACTGGTTAAATTCAGCACTCTCACTTACTCTCTCCAAAGCAGTGGGAAGGGAGAGACTCTGGAGGGAATGTGTCTTGCTCTCCCTGACCTCACGACTCGTCTGTGTCAATAACACGAGGAGGCAAAGCTGACCCAGAACCACGCTTGACTCTAAATCACTTTGGACCTTGAGTCTTTGTTTTTCTTGTTTGCTTGACTGTTTTTCTGCAACCGTTGTCCTGCCAGTATGAACTGTGATGGTGGAGCTCATGTTTAAAGCGAGGAAGACCATGTGTTGTCCAGTCCTGCTCTTCTCACAGTGGCTCCTCTGGATGTTGATGATTTGTGTGTGGAAGCCTGGAGAGAGATGCGTAACTCAGTTCTCAGGAGAATGGTGCACACAGTCTGCATACTGTGTCCTTTTTATTGTCATTGTATTAATCAATGAATTGAATTATTGAGTAACGTTTACAGGGAATATGTTTGACCTGTGGAGCATGTCCAGGTGAACTTTTTGTTCCTGACACTTTCTGTTGGTTTGATCTCAGGCTGGTTGGGATGAAGTGGGTCATCTCAGGTCTGCAGCGCCGCTCTGAGACTGCAGGTTTAATTTTGCAGACAGACGCCAACCATTCGAGGTCGAACGTTTGCTTCAGCATCAGGTGATGCAGGCCTTTGCAGTAGTTGCGGTGATGGACACAGGCCGACATGAAAACCCCCCCGGGCACCTTGCAATACCTGAAGCATTACGTTCTACTTCCTGGAAAATATATCAGATTTGTTTTTTCATCTCTTAAACCGATATTTGAGCCTGTTTTTTCCCCCCTCTAAGACTGTAGCACGTTGAATAACCCAGATGAACTATTTGTCATTGGGTTAAATGTGTACAGACACATTGTGTATTATCTGTTAAATCTTATATCTACTCACCCGAGGTTGTGAATACAAACCAAACAGGCACCGTGTAATCTAAAAGTAGTGAAATCTAATTTTGTTTATTTTTAGCTCGTCTTACCTCTGAAGACGCCGCTCTTGCTTTTGTGACAGTCCCCGCCACACCCTGCATTGCAATGCTGTCAATCTAGTTCTATACAGATGTGACGAAACCCTTTGAACGACTAACTGTTTAAAACTGCTTTGTCTTCTTGATATTTGTGGCTTTCAGTTGAGACTGTATTACACACATTTCTTCAATACAACAAATAGCCTACAGATTCTTTGCTTTTTCCTGCCATAGAAATTCAATCTTATACTATAACAGCGGCCTTTTTTGTAATATTCAAAGTCCGTCTCACACAAAACCTCCATATATTTTCTTTCATATCAGAATATTCAGCTTGTGTCCAGAGCAGCCTCATTATGTTCATTACAAATCCCTATTTCTGCAGTTTTGAATAAATCCAAGCCAGTTGACAGCAGCAGGGGAGTGCTGATCCCTCCCTTACAAACAGAACCCCGCTCAAACGAAAGGAAAGATTAACCCGGGAAAACAACAGCTAAGCTGGTTTACTTTTCAATTACGCTTTGTGAGAAACTGTCTTATTAATTTGTCACTGATAAAACTAATACACATGTATTTTGGTAAACATTCTGTATTGTTTGGCCGGATTGTTTGGCATTGTTAAACGAACATGCCATAGAGAAGAAAGCAAAGTAAAGAAAGGTATTGATGACGTATATAGAAATAGGTGCTGAAGGCAACAAATGAGAGGACACGGCAGCAGTGAGGACTTTTTCTGATCATGTTTTAATACTCAACCATGATTCAGCACATTACACTGAGAAACAGCTGATGGGTTTAACACAGTTAACCGAGGCCTCCATCTTAAACTCTCCCCTCCTTTCCCTCGCCACCCAGCTATAGACATCGAGTATTTACATGAACCCACAGGATCGGCATGGTAACACGTCAACATCCCGGGAGGGAAGTAGCGGTGATGGGCAGGAGATTATGTACAGGGTCATAACAACAGGCGTTGGAGCGTTGTCCATGTTGGAGAAACAGCAGCTGCAGGGTTACAAGATGCTTCACAACACAGTGGTTCACAACACGTCAATGCACAAATCAAGTCGTCATTCTAATAGCAAGAGTATAAAAAGAACCAGCAGGGCCACAGTTATCTAACAACCGGTGGCCCTGCGAAAATAGAGCAATGTCGCCATCGTGTGGAGAGACCTCGCATCTGCTCGGCAAACAACAGAACAGACCACAACAGTTAAGCTATCTAATTCAGTCAAGAATGAACGCAGTACACATACTATCTAAACTCATCTATCTATCTAGAGCCATAAGCTGGAGTCAGTACAAAAACACACAGTCTATGGCACCACAGTCAGCTACTGATGGCTTTGAAAGGAGACAATTGTCCTGTACAATTTAAAGGACCATACCAGTGTTTTTGCAAGTTGCAGCCCCTAAACAACAAATACAACAAACTGTGTACAGTTTTCGTAACAGCTGATGAGCTTTGAGATTCCCTTTTTGAATATTTGACCCTTAAAGAGAATGGTTTTCCAAACCAGTCAGCAGCAGTGTCCGCTGTCCGTCACTGGAAATAAATGCGTGAATGCGTGCAAGAGCACTGGTATGGTCTCGATTTAATAAAAGAGTAGCTTCGTCGTGGGTCTAAATGAGCAACAGCACTTGCACCAGTAAAGGTATGAGACAACAGCCTGAAGAGAGGAGCCCTGTTTGCAAAAGCAACATCACCCACATGTGGATTTTTTTAAAATCCAGACGTGGATGAGGATGATCTTTTCCCCCACTGCAGCAGTTTGGCCTTTATCTACATGTTTAATCTCAGAGGGACGGTGATGCGTTGCAGTCTGTGTTTCTACCAGATGCTTCCAGGATTAGTGAATATCTGCTCACACAGAAGACACACACGATAATGGGTTAATTATAGCTTATTCTTTTTTTTGCGTCACTGTCTTAGACATGTCCCCCCCCCCCCCACACACACACACTTTTTTTTAGATGTTTCCTTAAAATACATGCCATGCTGATTTTGGATTTTCTGCATCAGAGAAAGGCCCCTGTCAGCACGGTCTTAATCCACTGCTGACATACGGTATCAGTCACTGTTCTGGCTCCTAACAGGCTGTAACTGGCATGTAAACACCACAGACCTCCCACACACCCTCCACCAAGTTCTGCCCACACTGCTCTGCTCATCTGACCACTAGCAACTGTTGAAGTTCGGGATTCATAACACTGAGATTTAAGTTAAGAGCATCTTTTTGTTGTCAAAGTGAAGTTTTGACTTTCTTTAACAACCTCCTCCTCCTCCTCCTCCTCCTCCTCAGGCGGTCACATGGCACAGATGGTAAGCCAATGGCACAGCCTCAATCAGACCAGGATTTGTGCATTTGTGTCTGATTCCCCTACGTGGTGGGTGTGTGTGCTCTTAGTGTGTGTGCTGACTTGCTGATTGGTGTGTGCATGATGAGAGTGTGTGTGTTTCAGCTTAATCTCACTAATTTCATTTGTCGGTTGTTGGTCGTGCGTGTGTTTAAGCTTGTCGTGCATATGGACGTTTTTATCTTTGCCTTCGCTGTGAGTGTGTCTCTCCTGTGTGTGCAGTAGGTCATTGTGGGTCAGATCTTGGTCTGGTGTCTGAATGTGTGTCTGTGGTTCCTCTTGACGTGGTCGCACATTGATGACCTCATCAATCCAGCTCCTGAACCGACTGACTCGAGTGTAGAGGGCAGGAGAGGAAGGGTCAGCACAGCTGTAACCCCCAGCAACGACCCCAGTGAGGCTCCATCGACCTGTCTCACCCTGACAAACCAGCCCACCTCCAGAGTTACCCTGACAACTGTTGCCATGGAGGAGGCTAGTGTCTGGAGGACTACCAGCACACAGTGTGCCGTGACTGGAGAAGCTGTCGCCATAGCGCTTCTTACATTGCCATGAGGACATCAGAGGGACCCAGGATGCAAGAACCGCATCTGGAAGAGAGGATGGTAAAAATTATTATTTTTATTATTTTTAATTAGCAGAGGGACATGCAATTACTTTACTGATGATGCTAATGTGCTAATTTAAAGCAGGCTCGGTGTTACCATGTTTATCATCCTCTAAATAAATTGCACAAAAACAAAAAACAGCTACTTTGATATGATGTATTTGGCCATACAATAATATTTATAATAATCACAGTACATTGACATAGGAACTTGTACTAGAAATAACCTTTGGTGCTTTGCTCATTAGTATTTGTATTTGATAAATATACATATATATATAAATCTGATTATTCTGATCTTTGTGTTGGAAAAAGAAATGGACACTGAAGAAGTGAGTAAATCTATACCTGTGCCTGTCCATCCTGCTGTAACCATGACAACACAGGAGGATGGATTATTTCCCACTGATGCTGTGTCAGCAGCAGGAAGGCATGCGGCATTTGTGTTGGTGTCAAAGGTCAGACAATGACCCTTAGTGCTGGGCAGCTTCAATAAAGCCAGATCATGACCTCCACTCTGACCCTTGTATTTCCTGTGAACGACCACCTGCTCCGGAGTGAGGGTCTGCGGTGATTCGCCGACACGCACCACGTACCTGGATGGATCGGTGCCAAACCTGAAAAGATAGAAAGTGAAAGAAAACAAACAAACCTCTTGCAGACTCATACTTGAAGCCTCCGCTGCTGAAAGTGATTTGTCGCTCAGGGTCAGTTTTACCTGCTGACACAGTGTGCAGAGGTCAGGGCCCAGCAGGGGCTGATCAGAGTGCCGCTGCAGAGAGGGCCACCATCTTTTCCTTGGGACTGGAGCCACACTGACACCTGCCACGGCCACGTGGTCCTGAGAGAGAACGGGGAAAGATCACGATCGTTCTCACAGAGTGTGTGCACACAGGAGATGATGGAAAGCGGCAGACTGTGCTGAGGTATCAGAGCCAGAGTCTTACGTGAGCACGCTCTCCTCTCCACGGTCCCTCCTCGTGGTCTCCCCTCCTCCCACCTTCCTCAGCCCACAGCTCAGCTCTTGAGGTTTGATCCGTCCCGCTGACTCCTGCCGTGCAACATCACATCTCACCCCTGCGTCCTCCCTGTGTCTGCAGCCCTGGAAGCTCTGACCCAGAGAGGGACACTCGCCCAGGAACTCCTCCTTGCCCGTGCACCTGACCTGGTCCAGGTGAATGGGCCCTTTACCCTGACCGAACCCCCTGGCTGCTACCGCTCCACCACTGAAAGCATTAAGATGTTAATAGAGAATAATCATTTCTGCGTCCTCCCCTCTAATGACAACTTTATGGTAATTAACATTAACCTGTGTCCGAGCTGTCTGCACACCACGGCAGCATTCAGGTCATTCCAGCCGGAGTCGCAAATACTCCCCCAGTCACCATGGAGATACACCTCCACTCGACCCTCCTTTCTGCTGCTGCCCCCGACCAGACGCACCAGGGGACCTAACAGGGGAAAAAAAGCACCAATGTCTCATTTATATTCCTGTCCACTTACAGAGGGCGAGTTATATGTCCGCTGGCAGCGTTAAATGTCACCCGCACCCTGGCGTGTTTTCACTCGGCCTCTATTCTCATGCTAATGGTCTGTGTGTGTCAACAGGAGGCGCTGGACCTGTGAGGTGCTGAGACAGTAAACATCACCTTATTCTCCTGGCTGACAACACGTGGCATTTCAACTCGCTGGACAGACACACAGCTGTATTTACACAAAAGTGGACAAGACTGTGCCACAATAGAGACAGAAGTGCTTTGATTCTTCATAGAGAGGTTGGTTTATGCTTCCTGTGCACGTTTGATTCCACTTCTGCATGTGTGTTATATTAATATGAAGTATGTAACTCCCACCCTGGCCTTTGACCTTCACTCTGCAGGCACAACTTGACCTTTCAGTATTAAACTATTTGCGTTTGCAGTCACCCAACATTTTCAGTACAGTAGTTGATTAGCGCCAATCAGATTTCAGTCCTTCAAAAAAATCAGGAAGTGAACTCACTATAAGTACATCTCCCATCTCTTACCTGTGGAAGGTGCAATAACAGGGACCTCATTGGTCTCGGGGCTGGATCGCCCCCTGCAGCGAACCCCGACGTCCTCGCTGTGAGAGCAGTCAGTCCGGCCCCAGATCCCGTGGTGACAGTCCAGCAGGGAGGTCTCGGATCCCTCACAGTGCACGTCATCCATTAGGATCAGGCCGACACCCTCCCCGAATGTGCCATCTGACACAACCTCGGCGTGACCCCTGGAGGTGGAGAGGGTGATGTTGACGTTCTTGCGACATGTCTTTATTAAGGTAATGAAACCAGTCCTTTTAGCATCTCACAAAGTGAAATATTAATCGGTGAGAAAGCTCCAGCATATTAAAAATGAGTCTGATGTAGTCAACGTGTGTTTGCCCCCTGACCCTGAAGCCGTGAGGTTAAATAAACACCGGCCACTCCAGGGAAATAAGCAGGCTCCAGTGTTCCTGAAAAAGCACTGAGTTTAACCAAAGTCAGAACAGCAGGAGCAAAGCACTGCAACTCTCTGTCCCATCTGCGCCCCACACATAACAGCAAGGAAGAAACATTAGCGTGCATGTCTGCACAGTTACATCTCGACAGTTTTATTAGTGCACTTATATATAAACAATCGATGGAGTGATTATGAAATAATGTGTAATGAAGTAATATAACACTCGTCCCCGTTCTGTCCAATGCAATGATGATTTAATTACACATTATACATAAGTCAATTGAGTTGAGTAGCAAACATTCAAGATGCTTTTAAATAATAATGACTATTTTAACGAAGGTTAATATTTTATTTAAATCTGCATATTAAAAAAAAGAATCAATTTGTATTTACTGTGTTTTTTGGACACTGACCAGGAGAAGACACAAAGCACAAAGCTGGTGTCGGGTCTTGGTCCATACCTGTAGCCCAGCTGTCTGCAGACCACCTCCGCATGCTGCTGGTTCCAGTGGTCGTCACACACAGTCCCCCAGTCACCGTTGTGGAAAACTTCCACTCGACCCTCCCAGGGACTGTCTCCTCCCACCAGACGCACCACACCATCTGATGACATTTCACACTGCTGTGATCATTCATGGTGAACATGGCATTTTACAGATGCCATGTTCACCATGAATATTGACCTTGTTAAATCATTTGCAGATTAATTAATAATCTTAGATTAATGACAGTTGCTGTTTCATGCCACTTGATACTTGTACCTTACCTCTTAGTTCCCATTAAGCCTATTACTGACTGCCACACAGAGGATGTTGCTCCCTTGTGTGGTAATGATTTATTGATACAGGACTATAAATAGCAGTTCGATCCTGTGTACAGTAATTTGTGTGTGTGTGTGTGTGTATGTACCTGTATAGGGGCTGCAGGAGACCCCGGCATCCTCCATGTGATCACAGTTGTGTTGCTCCCAGTCTCCATGGGGACACTGATCCAGGAAGAGTTCATTTCCTGTGCACTTTACAGCATCCAGCAGGATCGGGCCTGACCCCTGACCGAAGTGAGCCCACGACCAGGCCTTCGCCACACCCCTGTAACACACACACACACACACACACACACAGGGTAGAGGGTGTTTTATGTCGTGGAGATTGTGTATCCACTTTAGGCAGTTCTGTAATTTGACTTGATTTCTGATTCTATAGATCTGAGGAATTATTATTGATTCATACACTGAATTATAAATATTAAACTGCCAACCTGGATATAAACCTCGTACAAAACATACTTTCTAAATGAAGCATATGTCTATAAAATAATTAAATAATCTAAATAAATAATGTATAGCTCTTACAAGGATGTTGCTGCATTCAGGTGGTTATGATTTATTGATATCAGCATGCTGCAAAAAGCACTTTTGTGAGTTTGTGTGTCAGTGTTTATACTTAATGTTCATGTTTAGGCTCAAGTATGTAGACTACACAGCGAAGCAAAGCAGAAAGTATCGCTTTGTTTATGAACTGTGAAACATGAAAAGTGTGTAAATGGAAATGAAAAGGTGTCACAACAGCTCAGTGCTTGCGTGCAGCTGTGTGAGAACCTGTGCATCAGTATCAAGACATCTATTATTCACAGGAGCACATGCATACGCACGCACGCACACACGCACACACACACAGATGGCGAGGTTTCCCCTTGCTGTTTGAAGAGATGAAATATAACCTCATCCTGAACATGAGGAGATTCCTCTTACTCTGCAGCTTCATCTCTGATACTTACAGTTGTCAGGGATGTTTAACCTCTGCAGGGTAAACACATCTGCACACATCTGCACACATCCAGGTGTTAGCTACCTGAACAGAGGTGTTCCCCAGTGATTTATTTTTTTTAAATTTTTGAATAAGTGCTATTCAAGCACAAGAGCTTCAGCAAAGTACATTTCATTTGTTTAATTAATAGTTTTAATTGATCTATTTTTAGTACACATACTACAACTCCATGGACATGTCCTGTATTCATATTATTCAAAAGGAGCCCTGACTGTGGTACACATGTCACTGTTAGCAGGGTAAAAAGGGAAGACGTTCAAATGCAGATTTAGTGCTGCAGAAAGGGCCTCGTTTTGGAGATACTGAATGTACCAATATGTAGATTGCAATGGTAAGACAGCAGGAGAGTGGGCAAGTCATCCGTTACTTCCCACAGCTCATGTCTGTACCAGGAAGTTACCATGTTTATTTATACCCTGGTATAAACTGCTGATAATCTGCACATACTGTATGTTACCTTTCTACAGTGTGGGGGAAAAAAATAAACCACCTACCCAAAACCAAGCTGTCTGCACACCACTTCGGCATCTCTGTCGTCCCACTGGTCGTCACAGACAGAGCCCCACCTTCCAGCATGGAACACCTCCACCCGACCTTCAAAGTCTTCTTCACCTCCAACCAGACGCAGCGGGGGGCCACTGCCTGCAAAACACAAGGTGATGTAGAAATATGCCCGAAATCAGCAGCATCGCACAATCTGACTCTGACAATCTCAGATATGAGATATTTATTCATGTTCAGTTGCAATGACGCTGTAGAAGTCACGCTGACCTTCTGGTGGCGCGCACAGCACTGCTGCTTCGTCTCCATGGCTACAGTCACCGGTCACAAAAGTCCTGCTGCGGCACTTACTCAGGCTCTTCTCATCGCCGCGGCAACCCAGGCGCTCGTAGTGAAAGAGGCCGGAGCCTGAACCAAACTGTGAGTGCTGCGACGCTGTGCCAATGTCACTGTTCAAACAAAGACAAAGATCAGTATGACGCTGAATTATGATATGAATTATTTTCTTTTTTATGCTAACCGATCCTGTTAATTAGAACTGAAGTGATGGGTCTGAGACAGATGAGATTTGTTTTCTTTCCACCGATACCTCAGGCCCAGCTGCCTGCAGATCACACTGGCATCCCTGTCCGTCCAGTGAGAGTCACACACGGCCCCCCACTGGCCGTTCAGGTAGACCTCCACCCGCCCTCTGTCGGAAAATGAGCTGCCAACCAGACGGGCAGCACCTGAAAGGTCAGTGAGAGATGAGGAGGGTTAAAGCTCAGATTGTATATAAAATCTGCACTGTGGTGCAGTAGAAATATATGAAGATGAAGTTGTGTTGATGACAGAAGCCTGAGCAATATCCACTCAGTAGTCACTCTCTCTTTTATTGCTGAAAACAGCTGTTCACACCTGCTGGAAATGAGGAGAGCAGAATTTACATTGTCAACATTCACTCTATGTTTTATTTTGACCTATGACCTCTTAAAAAGACACAGTGACTACTGATGTGCCCTAATTTATCGTTAATTGCAATGCACTTTTAAACTCTGTCCTACAAAAACAAAACATAACAAATGGCACCCTGGTGGCAGTCGCAGTACGCCCATCCAATGGCGCCAGAGTTCTGTCTGAAGAAACACCAGGGGTTGGACTCCCGGTCCGGGTTCCTGCAGTAGCTGTGGTCGCCCAGCCCTCGACCCGGGTACTGCATAACATAGTCTGGGAACTCGGTCCACTTCAGACAGGGGGCGCCAGAGTCCGTTTGGGACACTGTGCCGTTGTAGTATCCCAGCTCAGTGAATCCTTCAGAACAGGACAGAGGCACTGTACAGAGACAGAGGAGTGGAGAGAGTGAGTGAATGTGACGGCAGATGAGAGACCAAGATGTTTTCAATGGAAGGAGGAGGATTTGGGTCAGAGAGGATAATGCGAAGAAAAGGATGTGTGAAATGTATGGAGGTGGGAAGAGTGGCCTACTGAAATACCATGATCCCCATGACTGGGTATTAACTGAGCATTAAATCTTACATGGTTGATAATCATGTGCTGTGCACTGCCGCAGCAGGATCCACCCTAATGCCCTCACCCTCACTGATCCACTCTGAACACTCTGAAGTTCCATCACCTTAAACTGCTCTTCTCTGACCTGCGGTCATGTTCTCTGAGCAGGGGAAGCGTGTGAGTGCGTGACGCTGAGACAGACTGTGAGGCAAACTGCTGACATCAATGTTTTGCAAAATGAGGCAACAAGACAGGCATTGGTAGACATTAATGAACAGTAAATCACACTGCACAACAAAACAAGCAGAGCGCCGCACATGAAGATAACAGGCCTGCTAATGGAGTCAGAGGTCATATAAAATGCATCTGTATTTTTGTCGATGGGCTCAGTGAAGGTGAACATCATCAGCTGTTGTGCAGCAGTCTGGCATCAAGGCTCAAGTGATGCTATTGACCAATATATGTTAACATGTATTTCAATTGTTTGTACAGTTAGTAGAACTACTCATTTTGATGAAAGAATGTAAATATAAGAATCATTATTATTATTATTGTTGTTGTTGTTGTTGTTGTTATCATTGTCATTATTTATTAGTTCATTGATAGGTTTAAAATTCTGCAGATTTAAAATTCGCATTAAAAACAGATGATTTAAGACTGATTCCTAATAATGTCGCAAATATGGCATTTCAGGCCTTTAGGTGTCACTGTTTTCTTCTAATTTCTCATGGAACACTGACTCAAAGTGGGGGTATTTTTTAAGGCCAAGCAGCTACTAAACTATGATAAATGGTGGAGGTGGTTCAGTAACCAGTGACACTCTTATCTCTCGGACACACACACAGCTTGACTGTCCAGGAACATTATCTACACTCTGCAAACCCATCTGCCCAACTCACACACCAACACACACACACACAGATTTTACTGCATAGTGTGGCGCAGTTTAATGCAGCAACAAGCACACACACACACACACACACACACACACACACACACACACACACACACACACTGACTGAGTCCAGTTTGGAGGAAGATAAGAGGGAGAGCAGAATGGGGAAGCACTGAAAGCACTGGAGACTCTGGGATATAGGAAATCAATCAGGCAGAAATATACAGAACTATAAAAATCTATCCTGAAACAATAAATAATGCAAAACACACTTAGACTTTGGACTCAAAAACACTTCATAAGTATCTAAACCAAAAAAATGAAAGTACGAAAAAATACTCCTGTGCCTTTAAGAAACATGACACAGAAAGAAAGTGAAAGTGCAGTTGTTTCAGTTGTGTACTTATGTTGCACAGGCCACAACCAGCACACGTAAGTAGTTATTTCAGAGCCATACATGAATTACTTTAACCCGAATATAAGTATTTTGTCGGTGCTGCATGTGAATGCACTTTAGTACACAACAACAATAAGACAGCTGGTCTTGTAATACAAGGTTCACTCTTGACCTTTGTGTGTTTTCAGTAGCTTTCACATGTGTTTCATTGTTTATTCACTAACATAATTCTGGTGTTGAGTTTGAACAGGGCTTAGAGGCCACATCCAAATAAACCTAAATCTCACTCATTCATGAAATGCAACCAAATCTTTCCTTTTCTTTTGTACATGTCTACACTTCTAATAATTGCTCTATTTGACTGTGACTCTAAAGGAATCCTGTGGAGTCTGGACAACTGGTGTTGCTTTGGATGAATCCATGTTTTCTTTTTATGTCGCACGAGAACACAAAGCAGTTGATTTACTGTTGGTTCTCATGTGAATGAGAATTTGCTTGTGCGGGAGAAAACAACACAGGGAGCTCAGAAGAGAGAATGGTTTTTGACGTCTACATGTCATTGTCCATCTGCTGACAAAGACTTACAGTGGGACTCATTTTTGCCAGAACAGTTTTTGCAAGTATGACTGCAGCACCTCCCCGCAGGCAGCAAAATCATTGTTTTCACTTCATTTAACATTTTCTTTTTTTTTAAAAAATGGCCTCCAACCTTAATCTCTTGTCTGAAGACCAATTTGTTTGTCCAATCTGCCTGGACACGTTCAGTCAACCAGTTTCCACTCCATGTGGACACAACTTCTGCCAATCCTGTCTCACATCCTACTGGAACAACACGCCGGTGTGTCGCTGCCCCGTCTGTGATGAGATGTTTGAAAGGAGGCCCAATCTCAAGGTCAACACCTTCATTTCGGAGCTCGCATCGCAGTTGGTGTCGCTTCATTTGACAGATGCTGACACCCGGAGCCCAGGCCAGCTGCAGGCGAACGCCTGCTGTGCAGTGCTGTGTGATATTTGTACTGACACCCAGCAGGAGGCTGTTAAATCCTGCTTGGAGTGCCTGACTTCTTACTGCAACACTCATCTAGAGCCTCATCACAGAGCTGCCGGACTGAAGAGACACACACTGGTCGACCCTGTGGTGCGCCTGGAGGACAGGATCTGCAAGGAGCACAACCACCTCCTTGCCCTCTTTTGCAGACCTGACAGTGTTTTGCTGTGCGACGTCTGCGTCACTTTGCAGCACACGAACCATGACGTTGTTCCTGTGCCGCAGGCACACAAAGAAAAGAGGGATCTGCTGAGAGACATGCAGGCTAACGTGCAGCAGATGATCCAGGAAAGGAAACAGAAGGTGACAGCCGTGAAGGAGTCAGTGGCACAGAGCAAGGCGGAAACCAAAAGTGTGATCGCTGTCTGCGTGCAGGAGCTAACAGCACTGGTGTTTGAGATTCAGAGGAGCCAGATGGAGCTTGTGAACATGATCGAGGAGAAGCAAAGGGCAGCAGAAGAAGGCGCACATGGTTTAATTAGCAGTATGGAGCAGGAGCTCGCTGAGCTGCTGAGGATAAAGATGCAGCTGAGGGAGCTCAAACAAACCGAGGATCAGCTCAGCTTCCTCCAGAACTTCCCAAACTCATCCCTCCTCCCACACACCATGGACCTGTCTGCAGTCAGGTTCAACAGTCACCTGGAGATCCGGCACGTCCAGAAAACGCTGAGCAGCTCTGTTTCGCAGCTGCGGATGTTACTGAGTAAACTGAAAACAGACATAAATATCTTATCTGCATCAAGCTATGCCACGCTGAGGCACCTTCAGCAGTACGAGGTGCCCGTCGTGCTCGATCCGGACACAGCTCACCCTCTGCTCATTTTATCGGACGACGGGAAGCAGGTGAGGTACAGCATGGGCGTAGGTTTGTGGGGAGGCCGGAGCCCGAAGCCGAACATGTTCACAGAACATCTGGCTGTTCTGGGACAGAGAGGCTTTTCGGCCCGCAAGTTTTACTTTGAGGTGTTTGTGAGTGGAAAGACTGAGTGGTGTCTGGGTGTGGCCACGGCCTCGATCCCGAGGGGAGTGACAATACCTCGCATGTCTCACCGCGGACTCTGGGCCCTCTGGTTCCTGGAGGAGAAGTTTGAAACCTTCAGCTGTCCTGGTGAGACAGTTTACGTGGGGAAGGTAGAGAGAGTGGGGCTGTTTGTAGATTATGAAAAAGGTCTAATATCGTTCTATGACGTCCAGACGGCGTCTCTCATCTATTCATTCACTGAGTGTTTCTTCACCGAGGAGCTTTATCCATATTTGAACCCCTGTGATAATGAATTTGGTTCAAACTTAGAGCCAATGGTCATTGTCCCTGTGATTCGGACGGAGATGTCAGAGACTCCGACAATTATTGTCAGTTAATCTATGTAATTGTATATGTTTGTTTGTTTTATGTATTTTGACTGAATGATTACTCGAGTTTGTTAATTGATTAACTGTTGTATAAAATATGTGAATTGGATGGGAAAATATTGTCCTACTATAGACACAGAGAAAACAGCTGACACTACAATTTGCGAAACTACAAAATAAAATATTGGCCTCAGCCTTAACTGGCCTCAGAACAGCTTCTGTTCCGATAAAGTAATTTTATAAAGTGCTGTCATAACGTCAGTGTTTGGAGCTCCTGACTCAGCCCCTTACAAAGTGGTGTCAGTTTTATCCTGGAATGGTGCTGGGGCCTGCAGATTTGTATTTTGTATTGGTATTATTTGTATGAAGACTTGTTAACGCAACCACAGGTGAAAATTCTTAAATGTATGATTCCATCTCTGCTGCTTCAGTTCTGCAGCCACACTTTCATTGCTAAGACAAGTCCTCTTGTCTGCAGAGAAAAGAAAAAATAAATCAATCAACTATTATTTATAACAAATAGCAAAAAAGACCATATACAACTACTCACATTATCTCACTGTTCTCAATATGTAGAATTGAACTGCTTTTAAATATTTATTAAAGTATTAAGGTATTTTATTTATACTATAGCTCTTTATACTATATTTAATCCTATAAAGACATCGGCAATATATACTC
>JAFBJQ010001929.1:0-14688 GCA_016785345.1 Trinectes maculatus | reverse complement strand
AATGAGATCTTAAATAAATAAATGAACCTAAATAAATGAGGTCATAAATGGGCCTCGTGAGCTCGGGGTTACAACACAGGAAGTTGTGTTCATATGGGTGAAACATGGTAAACATGACCCTGATCTGATTAAAGGCAGCAGAATACATTAAATATAAAATTAAATGCATGTGTTGTGTGCAACTACATAAATTATTATAAACGCTAATATGTTCATATGTGTATTCATGTTATTGAAATCATATTAGTTGTATGAGCTCTCATCAGTTTTGTTTTTGTGGTAACACAGTATGTACGTCTTTCTATCCCTTTGGTTTAGTGTTGGTGATATATCGATAAGTAAATAAATAAATAAATAAATAAATGTGTTTTGAGCTGTATATGCTGTGTAATGGTAATAAAACTTTGATGTTGGGTAGATGCATTTTTGATTAGGTATAAAAGCCTTTACGTAACTAAACCAGGCCACATTATCATTGTGTACCTCTGTCTCATCCTTCAGTTATGTTGCAGAAAGTAGGACCTATTAAATTAAAATGTTTTGTTTTTATTTTAGTTGAAATTCATTGTGTCAATGACACAATATCAACACTAAATGTACTTTTGTCCACATTAAAATTTCACTTCCTCCTCCAGATTGTGTACATCTCATTCAAGCTCCTTAACTCAACACCCGCAGCGTTCACACACAAAAAAACACTCGCTGTTGCCAACACCCCCCTTATTGCCACGACAACAGTGCTCTGCCCATTGCCATGGGAACACTCAGTCTCCCCGCTCCCATAATCCATTTCCCAGCCACAATGAGTATTTGACACGGTTCACACTTGGCGGCTTGCTGTGTGGGGGGGCGGGTTTATGTCTTCTACACAAAACACACACACATTGTCAGAAATGAAAAATGGAGAAGTCGTGTTTTCTCGACAAAAGCTGTTCTTGCTGATAGACGAGAGGTGTGTTTGTAATTGCACGTAATTTCCACCTGTCAGTGTGTGTGTGGCTGTAAACGCAGACTGGAACTGAAATTTGCCGGGGACAGAGGGATTCCTCACCCCACCCCCCATCAGCAGCATCATCATAAGCATCATCTTCTCTTTGGGGGTGCAGAGAAAGAAAGAGGAGGGAGGTGGAATGAGGAGGGGAGCGGGAGCTGCAGGAGAAGCAAGGCTCATGGATACAGTAAGAAGAGGAGTGGCAGTGGGAGTGTCTGAGTCAGAAAGTGGGTTAGAGTGGAGGGAGAAGAGCAGCGTGGAGGAGCGATGTAGGAGGAGAGGACAGATGGAGGGAGAAAGTGAGTAAGTGTATTATGTTTGGAGCATCACCTCCCACCTACCTGAGTTCTGCACCTCATTTAAGTAACTGTCCTCCGCCACCACCTGCAGGCAGGGAGAGAAAAACACCCCGAGTTAGACAAGCTGCAAAAAAACACATGACAGCATCTGGGCTTTGGACACCGGAATGACTCGCGCTGGTCCTGAATGACTCGCGCCGGTCCTGAATGACTCGCGCCGGTGTATTGCAAATTATGCAATACGCTTATTTGTCGTTGTCTCCTGCAATAGTCCGAGATTGTTTTGTGATGCGATGCTGGTGATGTCAGAGAATATTCAGACCCATAGACAATATGGACATATGACTGAACTGTAGATTTAGTGCAGTTGCTGCTTTTGGCAAACACCTCAACACTTAATATCCCCCAACGAGAGAGAAAACAAAATGTTTTTTTACAAAGGTTTGGCCGATTTATTCAGACTCCTACGACAATAACAAATTGTCCTTGAGGAGTGTCTCGAACATGACTCATGTGCCCCTTTTTGCAAATTGAATTTTAACATAGTGTGATAAAGCTGAGGTGGGGAATAGGAACAGATCAGGGAAAGGGCATGATAGCATTCCTGAAGCACTGAGTGTTCCCTGGAGCCCAGTGGCCTCTATTCCAGTGAAACAGAACAAGACTGGAACCACCAGGTCTTTTATTAGATCCAGACAAACTGGAGCATGACTGGGCACGCGGGGACTTGGTCAAGGAGGTGACACTGTGACCGAGCTTTAGAAGTCATGTCCTGAGATGGGACAACCTGATGACACCACCGGGATCAGGGAGACTGGTCCATTGATTATTTTGCTATGGAATGATGGGTAAATGGGTTTCACAGAGGGTGGCAGTGTAAAGCGCTTGTCTTTGTTTCTGTCAGAAGGCAACAGTCAGTGTCCACACGTCACCTGTGTCAGGTAAACACAGGTTGTTCACAGCTTTGGAAAAAATGACCAGCTGTAGTTTTTCCACACTGACATCACAGTGTAGTTTATTTTTGTAATTATATATAGATAGTAACTTGTGTGTATCTAATATTTTGTGAATGAGTTCATTCGTTTGATGGCAGGAATCACCAGTCAAAAGACAGAAATCTGACAAGTACAGGCCACCAGGTACAAAGTGTACAGTGGAAACACACACATTCAAATAGTACTCGACAGCGTCTGATGATCTGACAGAGGAATGTTTGTTTCATTTTCAGAAATCAGGTCACACCTCAACACAACGGGGAACCTCACAGAAGAGAAGACACACACCCACACACAGCACGTGTGTGTGTGCCCCTGTGGAATAACTGTACTGAGGCCAATGAAATACAACACGTTTCACCTTGACACAGGTGAGTCCTGCTCCGTGCTTGTTTCTCTCCTGCAGCACAAACACACGCAAATGAAAGCAGTATACAAATGCCTCCCAGGAGGCGATGTTCAGCCTAATGCTATTAGAGCAGGAGCTGGTGACCTGTGGCCGTGAACACGGGTTCTGATATCATGTCACTCACACGGCTCGATTACGCCAGTAATCGGCTGTGATGCTCTCACACCTGCCTCCACTGCATCACGATGTAAACACACAGACACAGACAGACAGGAGCATGGCAGCCATGCTGGATGTGATTCGGCGTGAACGTTTGCAGGTTATACAGAGGACTGGTGTTTGATAGATTTCACCATTGGATTGAAAACGTTTGTTTAATGAGGCTGAAAGGTAAAAGGGCAGAAAGTCATCTGCCTGTGAGTGATCTGTGCTACATGCCCGGCTGCCCCCACTGTCAGCGGGTCTAATTAAAACCCTTCCCACTGTTCTCCACTAATGACTTTTACACAGGCTGCACAGCTCATATGCTGCACGTGAACACAACACGCTGCATTCAATGAGAAAAGGTGAACAATGAAAAGGATTCCAGTGATGGATTGATGAAGGAAACACAGGGAGTCATCAGACCGGTGTCTCGTGAGTAAGTGGAGCTGCCTTCCGGGTGGATCACCTGACAGAACCCGTCTCACTGCTTTCCTCTTTCAGTCAGACACCATGGTTTATAAAGTGACTGTTCCTGTGATGGTCGTGGCCCATTAATTGGCTAAATGACCGATCACAGGTTGGGTTTTTCATTACCCGAGCTCTGCTTTGTTGGAAACGCGCCCCGCACGAGGACAAATACAGCCAACACTATGTTTATAAAAATAGTATTATTAATATGAGTGGTAGTAGTAGCATTGCAATGCATCTGTCAGTGTGATCATCAGCTTCATGACACACTGAGTGAGGGTGTTGTTGTGAAATGCGGCGCAGGTCATTAAAGCGTCACAGTGACCGCGCGTGGCTCCAGAAAATAAAGGAAAGCGTGGAAAAAAAGGAAAGCAGGCCACACTCCAAACAGACATACACATATATACATATATATATGTACATACATACCTCAGCCAGCAGAGGCAGCCAGAGGCAGGCACCGATCAAGCACAACATTTCCCGGCTGCTCAGAGCCATCATTCCCGCACGGCGTGTCCGTGTCAGAGGAGGAGAGCTGCCATCTCCTGCGCGCGCTCAACCCCGATCCTCCCTGCGTCCTGCTGCTGGAGGCGGCGGGCTGTGTGGTGATGTACGCACAGGATGCAGGGTGGGGCTCCACGCGCACACACACACACACACACACACACACAGAGAGAGAGAAAGAGAGAGAGAGAGAGAGAGAGAGAGAGAGAGAGAGAGAGAGAGAGAGAGAGAGAGAGAGAGAGAGAGAGAGATGCTCAGTGAAATAGTGTTGAGCGCTGCAAAAAGCTGATGCCACAAGCACATCTATCACACACACACACACACACACACACGCACACACACACACACACACACACACACACACACACACAGTGGGGCACACCTCGTCATTATGGTTTTATACGTTGGTCAGAAAGTAATAAATACAACAAAAGCACAGTTCCTGTATGTATGATCATATGCTGTGTATCTGTGTGTTTGAGCACTAACGAAAACAGAACAGGACTGAAGCAGAAACCAAAAAAAAAAAAAAAAACTGGATTAAATCTTGTTAGTGCAGCACAACTTGCCTCGAGCTCTAAAACACAAAGGTTACAACTTGAGACTTCCAGAATGGTATTTGACTGTTTGTCTGTGCAGGATCACTGTGCCTGTGTGAGTGTCTTTTTGTTTGGCCCTTCAAAATGTCGCATTTGAAGCTGATCCAGGAAGAAGCATTTAAGATTAGTCGAGACGAAGCAGTCAGCTGCCAATGTGGGTTGTGTGTACTCAGCAGTTGGACTGAACACGTCAGCACAGCTTTTCCCCCAGTGTTAAAACAGCAAACACATCACGGTGCAGTGAAGGCTGCATCAACACACACAATAACAAAATCATGACTATTTGTGTAAAAGCAGGAATGAACAGTTTTTCATGCTCAGTGCATCTGCTCTGTTTTAATGAAAGATTTGCATCAGCCTTGGCTCCGGGGTGATTTTCTCTCTCTGTGCCTCTGTGTCCCCCTGAAGCCGTTCAAGAGAGATTAGTTGAATTTCTTATTTCACACAGTTTTATTTTACCCACAGGGCCCAGGAGGGAGATTAGTTGTGAAATTAAATTTTTTTTTTCCTATTTTAATCTTTATAGTTTTCCCTGCCAATGATGCCTTTGATGTTGTGTTTACGTGATAACAGTTAACTGTCTTTAACCCAAATCCAATTTGTCTTATCATCATCATCATCCTCATTTCTGTGTCGCCTTTCCTTATTTCCCTCATTTAGAATAGTTGGATGTAATGTTGAAGCACTATCTGCTACACACACACACAGTTTGTTACCTCCCCCACCAGCACAAGCCCATATGTGATATTGGATGAGAGTTGGCATCACACTGCTTTTTGCAAACGGCTGGTTGTCATGGCAACCCCTCCGTGCCTCATCCTTGAGCGTATGTGTATGTGTCCAGAACAAAAGGCAGTACGAAACGATAAATCTGAGAATGAAAATGAAAACCACTGCAGACTCACTGCTTCCCTCCTGGCATTCTGGATTTCTGTACATAGGAAGGTTAGGGTTTGAAAATGAACTTAAAACAGGCAATAATATTACAGACATAGAGCCATAGAGTTGTGTTTAGACAGTTGTTTTGGTAAGGGATCGATAAAGCTCCAAATATCTCTATGGTATAGAATGTTGTCCAAAATGACCCAAAAACCTGGTATAGTGTTCGAACAGATTATGAAGACGCAACATTAATTGTATGGTATGTACAGGGTGTATGGTGGTTGGTGGTTGACACTGTTTAAACTAGGAAGTTTGTACCACAATGTGTAACAGTATATAACCATGTATATATGTATATGGATGTGACTATGTATATGACTATGTATATGGGTATCTGTAGGTATGTGTCCTGTTGCCTGACCCCTTGGTACCATCTTGTCCCTGGAATGAAACATCACCCACCAATCATAACATTCCAGACTGATAATATATTGTTTGCAACTTCTTAGCACTTATCTTATCAGTTTAGCTGGTTGAAGCTGCAACATCAGTTTCACAGTGCTAAATACAAAATACAGTTTCACAGTGCGATATGACTGAACACATAACCTCGTGACTAAATACAAAAGTTTCATTACATAATTATTTAAATACACAATTTCGTGGCTAAACAGAAACTTTCATGACTAAATACAAAATTACTCATAGTATAGTATGTCCTCCCAAAAAAGTCTTCGTTTAGTGTGTTCTCCAGAATGACAAAAAAAATGTCAAAGTATAATATAGCGTACAAAATTAACAAAAAACGTAGTCATCCAAAACAATTCACAGTATAATGTGTCACCAAAAGACATAAAAACGTAAAAACGTCATAGTGTACTACACGACACAACAATAGAAAAGGAAAACAGCAGTCAGACTGCTCCTCAGCGGTCACACTAATTAAAAACCGGAAACGCGTCGTGTCGCCAGCAGAGGTTTATCCGTCGTGAACGCGCCTGTGCAGCCGGTGATGCGCGCACACAGCACCGGGAGGACACCGGCTGAGGCGGTCGTGGTTCCGGGTCCTTGTTGTGTTCTGCTATGTTTTAATAAACCCCGCGCGTGATCGCTCAGTCGTGCGCGAGGATGTTGACAGACATGATCGTGGAGGAAGAATTCGAGATGAAGGAGCAGGAGCCGTGGTTCGACAAGCAGGACCTTGAACATGGTACAGTTTCCCTTCAGCCTTTGTCCTTAAACCAGAAAGAACACACACACACATATGTATATATATGTGTGTATTTATATATATGTGTATCCAGCTCTCTGTAGGTTAATATTTAATTGTAGTATGGAAATAAAAAACGGCAGCAGGACACTGACACATGCGGCAAAGTCAAATTCATATGTGCATGAAAAATAAGCAGCAGCCCTGGACATCTGTTTGTATCAGTATGTGTGAGGTTGTAATGGTGGATAAATCCTGTGGTGCAGATATTATTTTGTAAATAGGAGGTTGAGGTCAGTTGATGCACTCTGGTCCCTCTGTCTCTGCAGACCTGCAGCTGGCAGCAGAGATGGGGAAGAGCCTCCTGGAGAGGAACAGGGAGCTGGAGCAGGGGCTGCAGCAGATGTACACCACTAACCAGGAGCAGCAGCAGGAGATGGAGGTAACGGGGCCGTGTCACGTCTCTCTCTCACCTCGCTGCTGCGCTAAAGTGACACCCAGTGAAGTCGTCGCTTCATTCATTGGGCAAAGCAGCAATTAAATACTGTTAAAAAAAATCTGATGTTTTTCTGCACAGACACTTCTTTCAAGATATCATCAATCTAACATCATGCAGTGAAACACCATTCACCTGCAGAGACATCATTCAATTAGGCTAAAATTCTGCTGATATTCATCACACGTTTGCTGTTTGCCCAGATTAATATTTGTGAAAACAAATCTCCTCCTTCCTGTTGTAAACTTGTCATCTGTCTGTCTTCCTGTGCGTGATCTTTCAGCCCAGTTTTCATGTGCTTGAGTCAGACTCAGGTGTCTGGCAGTAAATCCCTCCCTGCATGTCACTGCTGACACGCTGAATCTAATCTCTTTATGACCCCTGCTGGATACTGTGACGTCACAGGTCTGACTCCCCACTCCTCTCACGTACTGTACTACAGACACACGACTGACGGCTTTTGCCTTTAGTGCAGCTTGATACTGAGGTGGTCCGGTGTCACCGAGGAGTTTACGATCCCAGTTGGTCTGTTGGTTTTCAGCAGGCAGATTATCTGTGGAATGTTCAGTGTGTTCTGGCTGCAGCAGCTGATAAGATAACCCGAGGAAGGCTTCCTTGAGGCTTCAGTGTTTTACACTTTCAGTTTTTGGCTGTTACACTGAGAATGAAACATATAAAGAATTAGCAGCTATTTCAGTAATAACGTTGAAATAATTTGTGCAGATATTTGATGTTTTGCTTGAAGATTACATGGAATTCAGCATTTGATGTACAACAAATGAATTTCCCTGTCTCCATCTTCCTCGCAGTACCTGACGAAGCAGGTGGACCTCCTCAGGCAGGTCAACGATCAACATGCTAAAGTGTACGAGCAGCTGGACGTGTCGGCCAGAGAGCTGGAGCAGAGCAACCACAAGCTGGTCCTGGACAACAGGTCGGCCCAGCAGAAGATCCTGGGGTAAGATGCGGTAGAGCTGCTTTGTGTTGTGCAGACACTGTGATCTTTTTCACTTTTGGATTTGGCTTTGACTTTGGCTCTGTCATGTGTTGCAGGCTGACAGAGACTGTGGAGCTGCTGCAGACGCAGGTGGAGGAGCTGCAGCAGCAGGTGGAGCAGCTGAAGCTGAAGCCTCCACACAGAGAGCGAGGGTCAGCTCGCAGCAGTCTCAGTGTGTCCTGTCTCACACAGCTACAAAACACACACAGGTGAGGATTCGCCAACACTGTTCATCGCTAATGAATGCATCAACACACACTGTGAAAAATCAGATCAACAGAAGTGTATGTTCATGGGTTTGGCTGGTTATTATTCACCTCAAGTGCCTCTGGTCACTGTGTTGGGATGGGGAGAGACAAGGGTCAAAAAGGTCATCATACCCTTGAAGATTTTTTGTTAATAACTTCAATCTCAGCGTGGTAATAGGTAAATAAAATAAAATATCTGGACCAAGGTTTAGTCTCTGATGTGTAATCCTGTTAGGACTGCTCCATCAAAACATCCAGGTCTCGCCGATAAACACGAAACACTCAGGTCGCGGTGCGGTGCGGGGGATGAGGTTGGAAGGGCAGAGGTCAAAGTCTGAGCTGAGAGGCACAAACATGTCTCAGTGTCCCTTTGACGCAGCAGCTGATTGGTCAGCTCATTTTCTTATCACGTTGGTTCTGCTGAGAAGTTGATAATTAGCTCTCTCGCACAGTGTGTATTTATATTTGCCAAATATGAATCCTATGTCAGTTTTCATGTCCCAGATGTGTCCTACGAGACAATACATGGCTGGTACCTCAATCTGACCTTTTGATACATGACGTCATCGTCTCCTCTTCTCTTGTCAGACAAACCTAAATAAAAAGCAAAAAGGTTTTCAGTCTGCAATGAAGTATTGGTTTAAAACGTCACGGCCCTTCTCTGAAGACCCAGTCACTTTCAGTTCATGTTTCTGTAACAGGTACAGCTATGATGCTGATGAACTGTTCGATGAGTCGTGGCACGAGGAGGAGCAGGTATTGCTGCGTCAGTCCCTCCGCACCATGCAGGCTCAGTTTGCCAGTGAGCGCGCTCAGAGGGAGGCGGCAGAGCGAGAGGCTGAGCTGCTCGCCGTTGGGAACGCAGCGCTGGAGCAGCAGCTGGCAGCGATGGAGGGATGTCAGGTACGTCTGAAACATCTCTCAGCTGTGCGATTGTGTATTTGTTTGTGTATAATCACAAAGGGAAGGTAACTTTGTGACATGGTTCTGTTTAAAATAGTTGCTGCACTGATTGTTGTATGTGTCTCTGAACAATCGGTCCATTTGTCCCTTATGAATTTATTTTCCGTAAGAGTCATTTTCCTGGCATAAATGTCTCTGACTGACAGTTCATCTTTTTTCTCTCTTCTTCAGGCCAGAGTCCATGAGTTGGAGTGTGAGGCTGAGGAGATTCGTCAACTCTGGAAATCTGAGGTCTCTGCAAGGTCCTCCAGGCCAGACACTATGCACCACCTGCTGCTGCACTCACTGTTTCTCCACCCAGAGGAGGAGAATGAAGGGGATGCAGCTGCAGCTAAAGGCAACAGGCTGATGAAACCGTCGCAGACGCCAGACTCTCCTGACAGGATCTACGACCATGAGTGCTCCTGCGTGCGCCGAGCCGAGGTGGTGAAGTACCGCGGCATCTCACTGCTCAACGAGGTCGACGCTCAGTACAGTGCCTTGCAGACGAAGTACGACGAGCTGCTGCGGCGCTGCCACCTGGGGCCGCGGGAGGAAGTGCAGGACGGGCAAAGCCATGAGTCAGTCCAGACTCCACCCCTCGCCGGTGCTTGTGCTGCTCTGACGGACGTGAAGGAGTTTGATGATGACTTCCACCAGCCAGAGTACAAGGAACTTTTTAGGGAAATTTTCTCCTGTATCCAGAAAACCAAAGAGGACCTGATTGAAAACAGGGGCAGATTTTTGTCTGGCGACCTGCTGCCCATTATGCATTAGATGCTTCCAGTAAAAGATGACCTGCTGCAAAATGTAAATTACTGTCTTCCAATTACAGACTGACTCTTTAAAGTTTTACTGCATCACATACAGCTGAGACTCCACTTTGCTGTATGTGTTTTGCCCACGAATGTCCACCAGAGGGACGCAGACATACAGTAAGAGCGTTGCAGAAGATGACCTAACAGCAGCGTGTGTCTCAGATGTGGTTCAGTTTACACAGAAACACCAGTGCCACCATGTGCACAGTGCAATCAGTCTACCTCACTTTGCACAGGCCGGTTTTTACAGAAGCTCCTGAGAAGATCACTGCTGGGGAATAATCTGTGTTCTTTGTCCGAAATTGCATCTGTAGCACTATTTTTACAACAGTCCTGTTGTTTCCTTAAAACTAACTGCATAAAAAGTGGTGGACAATTTGTAGAACGTGAACATACAGATTCCTGGAAAAGACAGATTGAATAATTATGCAGAGAGAACATGGCGACTGGCGAGCTGGCACAAATACAGAAAACTATTGCAGTTTATGGATGATAGGACTGAACTGATGCAAGCTGTGGGAGACGGTTTTTTTTGATATGTCGGATCCGTCTGTTGATATTTATTTTGTTGATTGAAATTAGCATTTAAATTAAAATATTCAGGAGATTAAAAAAAAAAACAGGCCATCACATAATAAACACAGACCAGACCAGCATGACAAATCATAAAAACATAACATTCACTAGTAAAAAAAAGACTGAATTTCCTGTTATTAGTCCTTGCAGATTTGTACCTTTTTCCTGAAATTACAGATCTGTAAAATAAAGTGTTGCAGTTAGATCTGCTCTGTTTGTTTTTACTATCATACATACACATATATGTATATGTGTATATACATACAGTGTTAGAAAGCCCATGTTAGTTAGGTGTTTGGTTAAATACTGTTCCGTTATTAGATCGGTGAGTTTACATATGTCCTACGCTAGTGAATGCATCCTAGCCGTTCCGACCTTATTGAATCCATCACACCTGTGTGTGAGACGCTATGGCTGTGAAGTTTTCCTTTTCCTGCTGATGCAGCCACGGACAGATCGTGAAGCTCATTCTAAGTTTGCTTAGATTTCTCTCTTCTTCAGGCCAGAGTCCATGAGTTGGAGTGTGAGGCTGAGGAGATTCGTCAACTCTGGAAATCCGAGGTCTCTGCAAGGTCCTCCAGGCCAGACACTATGCACAACCTGCTGCTGCACTCACTGTTTCTCCACCCAGAGGAGGAGAATGAAGGGGATGCAGCTGCAGCTAAAGGCAACAGGCTGATGAAACCGTCGCAGACGCCAGACTCTCCTGACAGGATCTACGACCATGAGTGCTCCTGCGTGCGCCGAGCCGAGGTGGTGAAGTACCGCGGCATCTCACTGCTCAACGAGGTCGACGCTCAGTACAGTGCCTTGCAGACGAAGTACGACGAGCTGCTGCGGCGCTGCCACCTGGGGCCGCGGGAGGAAGTGCAGGACGGGCAAAGCCATGAGTCAGTCCAGACTCCACCCCTCGCCGGTGCTTGTGCTGCTCTGACGGACGTGAAGGAGTTTGATGATGACTTCCACCAGCCAGAGTACAAGGAACTTTTTAGGGAAATTTTCTCCTGTATCCAGAAAACCAAAGAGGACCTGATTGAAAACAGGGGCAGATTTTTGTCTGGCGACCTGCTGCCCATTATGCATTAGATGCTTCCAGTAAAAGATGACCTGCTGCAAAATGTAAATTACTGTCTTCCAATTACAGACTGACTCTTTAAAGTTTTACTGCATCACATACAGCTGAGACTCCACTTTGCTGTATGTGTTTTGCCCACGAATGTCCACCAGAGGGACGCAGACATACAGTAAGAGCGTTGCAGAAGATGACCTAACAGCAGCGTGTGTCTCAGATGTGGTTCAGTTTACACAGAAACACCAGTGCCTCATGCCACCATGTGCACAGTGCAATCAGTCTACCTCACTTTGCACAGGCCGGTTTTTACAGAAGCTCCTGAGAAGATCACTGCTGGGGAATAATCTGTGTTCTTTGTCCGAAATTGCATCTGTAGCACTATTTTTACAACAGTCCTGTTGTTTCCTTAAAACCAACTGCATAAAAAGTGGTGGACAATTTGTAGAAAGTGAACATACAGATTCCTGGAAAAGACAGATTGAATAATGATGCAGAGAGAACATGGCGACTGGCGAGCTGGTACAAATACAGAAAACTATTGCAGTTTATGGATGATAGGACTGAGCTGATGCAAGCTGTGGGAAACTGTTTTTTTGATATGTCGGATCCGTCTGTTGATATTTATTTTGTTTATTGAAATTAGCATTTAAATTAAAATATTCAGGTGATTTAAAAAAACAGGCCATCACATAATAAACACAGACCAGACCAGCATGACAAAAATAAAAAATAACATTCACTAGTAAAAAAAAAGACTGAATTTCCTGTTATTAGTCCTTGCAGATTTGTACCTTTTTCCTGAAATTACAGATCTGTAAAATAAAGTGTTGCAGTTAGATCTGCTCTGTTTGTTTTTACTGTCATACATACACATATATGTATGTGTGTGTGTGTGTGTGTCTGTGTGTTTGTACAAAACATTTTAGTCTCGCCTTTATTCGTCAACAATAATGCACATCAGTATAGTCTTAGTCGTTGTGTGTAGCAGTTGTCAGTCTCGTCATCGTCTTGTCTCTTAGTCATGAAAAAAAGGCGCGGTGCAGATATTATTTTGTAAATAGGAGGTTGAGGTCAGTTGATGCAGTCTGGTCCCTCTGTCTCTGCAGACCTGCAGCTGGCAGCAGAGATGGGGAAGAGCCTCCTGGAGAGGACCAGGGAGCTGGAGCAGGGGCTGCAGCAGATGTCCACCACTAACCAGGAGCAGCAGCAGGAGATGGAGGTAACGGGGCCGTGTCACGTCTCTCTTTCACCTCGCTGCCATGCACTAAAGGGCCAAAAGTGACACCCAGTGACGTTTTGGCTTTGGCTTTGACTTTGGCTCTGTCATGTGTTGCAGGCTGACAGAGGCTGTGGAGCTGCTGCAGACGCAGGTGGAGCAGGTGGAGCAGCTGAAGCTGAGCTCTCAGCTGCAGAAGCCTCATATGGTATGTGAGTGACCAGGCCTGAGTTTGATAGGATGGGTTTGGTGCATAATATGGAACAGAAAGAAACAAAACAGACCCCAACATGTAGTTACATCTATTAGACCACAGGATGGCAGATTTGGAGTGACATTTTACATCTGGGTGGGTGTGGTGCTGGAGGAACACACTTTTTTTATGCACAGATTAGAAGTTAATGTTCTGTTGTGTTAGTGAATCAGAAATGTAACTGTTTGTAGATGATGTAGATGTTACCCACCTGATGGTGGGCTGTGTTCTATTCATGGTGAATAAATTAGTGAATCATGTGAAGTAATTTTGTCTCTGACCTTGACTGTTAATTGTAGTTGGAAGTAATCAGTTTAAGGCATGAGTCATTTGTTGAGTGTCAGACCATCACATGGCTGTTGAATAGAGGCCATTCTCATTTTTCCTGTTTCTGTCATGCATCACGTAAATGTTGTGTGTATTTTTCAATAATTGTGTTTTTTTTCCTCTCCTTTTCCCCAGGAAAGTAAGAGAGAGCGTTGAAGAGGAGACATTGTGCAGTCCACTATGGCAGATATAGACACTGTTGGCAGTGTGATGGATTAAATGTATTTTTTGAGAGTCTTGTCTGTAGTGAAATTGTATGATTGTATGATGAGTATGATAAAGTATGATAAAGTATCAACTAGGTTTTCAATGTGCAGATGATGTGAAGAAGGCCCTTTAGTGGTATCGTGCTATTTAATTGTGCATGTGTCTCATTTAGATGAACCTATCTTTTTTGTTCTCTTCCTCCTCCCATTTTCCTCTTAGCTCTCCTTTTTTTCTCCTTGTCTTTTTGTCTCCCCCTCCTCTTCTTCCTCTTTAAATTTTCATTCTTTCACTCATCTCTCCTGCCCTCCTTCCTTCATATTTAGTTAATGTCCTTATTGTCTGTAGTTTCTTCTGCCTTTCTCCTTCTGTTTGTTCTCTTCTTCATTCTTCTTGTCTTTGTATTCTTTAGTTCTCCTCCCTCCTCTCCTCCTTTCTCTTTATCTTTCTTCCCCTCCTTTCTCCTCTGTCCCTCCCTATACATACACACTGATATAACATATTTATTTTTGCTTTTATAATGGACAGACATTGTCCTTATTGTGTTGCTTCTCTCTCTTGCTGTCTTCCTTATATACATATAAACACACACACACTTGTTGTTGTTCTGTAGATAAAGGACAACCGTAGTCTTTATTGTACTACAGGATCTCCAGAAGTCCAAGGGTGCTGTAGAGTGTTTGTTGGTGAATAAACAGTCCCCTAGTGTTGAAATGCTGGTGTTGCAGTGTGAATTTGTTGCGTTTTTGTGCAAATAACTGAATAAGAAAATGTCCTTCACTTCTTTAATTATATGTTTTCTTTGCTGCCTCCCCCGTCTCTCTGACACACTCTGTGACGGGGGGGTTGCACTTTTTTTTTAAGTCGACTGTCACTGTCTATAAGTCAAATATAAGTTAGGAGGAGCGATTGTTGTCGGACTCGGTGGCGGAGTGGTTTTGCAACTGGTCTGGCGATGCTGTGGTCGCGTGTTCAAGTCTTGTGTTCCCTTTTGTCTTTAGTTCCATAAAAACACACTGTGGAACATAGATAAAACAT
>JAFBJQ010001926.1:93377-105842 GCA_016785345.1 Trinectes maculatus | reverse complement strand
CTCTCTCTCTCTCTTCTTCTTCTTCTTCTTCTTCTTCTTCCTCCCAGTACAGTAAAATGAATCCAAGCAGGGAGCCAGAAATTCAGGGATAGATTGAGTTACACTACTAACCAGAGACAAAAGTGGCCTACATGGGAGGGTCGGCCATGACAGTTGGCAGTTGGTGCAGTTTGGGGTGAATTTGATACCATAATTTAGATGTGGCGTAAACAGACTGAAATTAGACGCAGACCTACCCTCGCTCTGAAGTACAACTCTGGGAAAACTGGGCATTCTGGCTGCAGAAGCTCTGCCCCGACCAGAACATGAAATCCACGCTCTTATGATCAGATGTAACATGTTTATCAGTGCTTACACAAACGGATGGAAAGTATGTGCTTGGCCTCACCGGAGCGGAGGCCTGGGAACAGGTATTGCTTTCTGCTCAGGAGATGATTTGGTAATGACTCCAGATTCTGCTGACTCCTGCTTTCCTTGTATCGCAGGCCTTGCACGCATGTTGATCCAAAGCCGAATGAAGATTTGATTATCATTGTATTCGACTGCGTGGATGTGCGCAGTCGGACAGGCGTGTGTTTTTGTCCGTACGTGTGTGTTGACATCTCCTGATTAGCTCTGGCACCGTCACCGGGTCGGTGGAGGTTTTGTGGGAGATTAGCTTAGCAGGATGGTTTCCTCTTTCCAGTGTGAGCGCCAGCAGTCGACAAACAAACGCAGTGCCCGAAAGATGTTGGATAAAGTGGACACAAGCATCCCCTCTGTGGGGCTGTCAGGGAGTCAGCACCGAGGTCAGAGGTCACTGAATGTCCTCTTATGCACTATCACCAAAGCAAAAGTCTTGATTTTAGCATCATAATGTTAGTGCGTAAATAGACTTATTGTGGTTCAGGACTCTGGGAGGATGAGTCAAGTGTTTCTTTTTTCTAATACCAGTGTGTATTAGCAGCAGTTACAGTGGTCATGGTTTGGTTCAAACTCAGCTTGGTTAGGGTTAGGAATATAGTTTACTATAGGGAACACATGATTATAGCTGTAATGGCTGAAATGATGGCTGACTCATCTGCCCCCCCAACATCTTTCAAGTCCAGACTTTGATAGTTTAATGACTACAGCCACTAGAGGTCACCTGACACTCTGTGACAGAATGGATGACATTTTACGGTTTGATGCTTGTACTGTACATAGACATTAGGTTTTGTACATTTACATGTGTAAATCTACAGGGTGTCCACAAATTATCTTTACAATTATTTATAACAAAAGCAAACTCGTGGATCTGTGGAAATTATTACAAAATGAGGAGTAGATGCTGAAGTTTTTTTCCCGTCATTTAATATACCTCTACATGAGCATTAGTTGCACTAAGCACATCAAGACGGAACTCAATTCCTCGCCGTGTTCGCTGTAGCACAGCATCATGAATGGTGCCAATGGCATCAGTGATGATGCTATTTGGTATTTTTCTACTAGTGGCTGAATGGCTCATTAATTCTCCATACTTTGACTCGCTGATGAAACCTTTGGCTCAAATGTACACGTTGGCC
This sequence comes from Trinectes maculatus, assembly GCA_016785345.1. Classification (NCBI taxonomy): domain Eukaryota; kingdom Metazoa; phylum Chordata; class Actinopteri; order Pleuronectiformes; family Achiridae; genus Trinectes; species Trinectes maculatus. The sequence continues at coordinate 104,298 of JAFBJQ010001926.1, read as the reverse complement.
CCAGGCTGGTGTACTGCCCTTCCTCCGCTGATCTCCACATGTACCCCTCCCTTTGGAGTGAACACTGTTTTATCTCTGTGCCAATCCTCCATCCCTTCAGTCCCTGGTGAGGTCATATCCTGTCGGGATGACTCACAGAGCTCACACCTCTGAATGAAGTGTGTTAGCTCTGCCTCCAAGAAAGCTGTTTGTTTCTCTGAGCTCACCCTCAGCCTGGCAAAACACAGCACAGTCACTGCTCAGATATGCACGCAGGGCTTACAGGTCATATCTATAGGAAGGTCACCCCTCCATTCCACCCAAACGCACATCTGTGCATATGTAGACACTCAACAGCACTAGAGAACAGCCTAAAGGCCCATCATTCTGTAAACTTGGACAATGACACAAAGTTTCCATGGCCCCTTGCTTTGTGCTGACAATATCTGAGATTTCCAGTTTCACACACCACCATCAGCACCATCAGCACCATCAGCAGCTGGAGCTTGTGTTTTAGCCCCAGGAGTTGCCCGCGTCCAGGCCCTGCTCCCCTCTCTCCCTCTTCCCTCTCTGGGAGTATCACGCTGCATCATCAAGCTCGGCTCCAGGCTCAGGGCCATCCGTCACAGCCTGCGCTCGCTTCCGGGGGTCAGGTATCTCAGACAGCCTGGGCTGAGGGGGGGGCAGAAGAATGGTGCTGGAACATCTGATCCCGATCCAGCGAGCCCACTCCCGTCGTCCTGGACTCAGTTTCAGCCCTTTAAAAGTCACCCGAGCGGCAAAAATTGGACCTGTCCAGCTTGGGTTCCACCTGGTAGAGAGAGCTCATTGCACGTCTACCTCTGTCCTTTTATAGCAGTGGATGGGTCCACATGTTGATTAGCCCCAAAAGGCCATTCAGGCAGGAAGCAGGGATAAATGACCCCGTCTCCCCTGCAATAGATCCAGTATTTATGACTCGCGGCTCCACACAAGCAATGGTAGCTTTACCTTTTAGCCTGCGGCAGTTTGGTCGAGAACACAATGGAGACCCCATTATTTTTCTGTGAGGATCAATTTTGGATCAAAGTGTTTATTGGAGTATAGTTTCTGGGATCAGCTGATGAACTTCTGCTCGGCACACAAACCACTGCTTTCTCAGTCACTTTTAACACTGTTTAAACATCCACTGTAAAAAAAAAAAAAAAAAGCATTTCTATTTTTTTCCCCTTTCTTTCTGTTTTTTGTCGTTTTCCTTCTGTCGGCTGATGTGGGACATATAAACGAGTCACCACTGATTTGTTAGGGCACAGAAGTTCCTTTGAATCCGAATGTGAAAACAGTGTCAAACTACAGAATGGATGAATGGGTGTGACTGGTGATGGCGGGATGGAGTGGAAAAGTAAGGGGAAGGTGGCAGATGGTGGGTGACAGGTATAGTAGGATTTGACGGGTGTTTTTGAGCAGTGGACCTTTTCCATGAATGAACCCAAGATGACTTTAACTTCATTAGCTGTGCAGGAGGTGGTAGACGTCCCAGTCCAAGCAGAAGTGTTCTGCTTTCTTCAGCTCACATGGCAACGTAATGAAAACGCTGGCTGGTATGAAACTGTAGGGTTCACTGACTTTTACAGAGCTAAAACAGGGTTGACTTCTTATTTATGTCATCTGCTTCCTCCCAAACAGCTTTTAATGTGATTCCATTCAGAACTGCATGTCAGCTGAGACCGTTTGCCAGGAGACTCTGGTTTCATATAAATGAGGAGCGCTTTGATCCTGTGTTGTAAATTAGAGTTGGCCGGGGCGGGCGCTCGCTTGCTTGCTTACTCGCTCGCTCGCTCTCTCGCTCGTCCCCGCAGCAGAGAAGCGTTGAAGAATCTGCTTCTAGCTCAGGCCTCTCTCTGCCGCCGCAGTCACTGTCTGAAGGTCTGGACTCAGTGTGTGCCGTTAAAGACATTCAGATCCTGTTCTGTTCTTCTGGCATCAATAAAGTCAAACAATGGTGCTCAAAGTAAATAGCCATGGAGATGCAGTTAAACACTGAGGCCAGCCGGGGGGGTTAGGGAGGAGTTTGTCCTTGTCCTGATATACATGCAGTTCTTGTTGTGCGATTTGTACACAATCAACCCCCATCAGAGGTTGGAACATAATTTAACGTTAGGCGTCAAAGTGTCACCACACATCTCACGCTTGGTGTTTTTTTTTGGGAGGGGGGTTAATCATAGTGGACTAACTTATTGAATGGTCTCCACACAACGAAGGAACCCCTCCCTCCATCGGTGCCGTCTCATCCCAAAAAAGCCTGATGGGAGCCTGGCACTGAGCTTCTCTACCCTCCACTGCCACCTCCCTCACACAGCACATAGAGCTGCTGCCACCACATCTGGTAACAATTTCACCAAAACCAAAGTGAGAAGGAAAGTGTGAGAGGAGAGATGAGGAGATGAGGCCTGGCTTCAGACACCCTCCGCCCGCTGAGATGACAGATGTGCAGTCATTTATTAGATAGCTAAATGTTACATCAAATATATATTGTATTTTTGCGTTTATGTAACGATGCAACATTTACATCTGTATATGCCTCCCTAATAACCTGTCCACTAATTTAAAGTAGCATCATTTCCATTGAATCAGTGGTATTGCATTGAATACATCACTGCATGTTTTATATATGTCGGCTTCTGGTCAATAGTACAGAATGAAAAATACTTTTCATTTGTAAATGAAACCTGTGGTATAGGCTTGTCTGTAGGGGGTGAATACAATACTGGTAATTCCTTGTTTATGGTTGGTATATTACCTCTGGTATTGGTATATTACCACTGGTTGGTATATTACCAGTGGTAATATACCAACCATAGACAAGGAATGTGAATATATATGAATAAGAGCAAAAATATGAGGAATCATACAAAAACTAAAACAAAACAAACCAGCTGACATGTAAAACAGCACTGCTATTCTGCAATATATCGGTATCATTTTTGATCATGAATGAATGAATTAAATAATAATTCAAGTGTCCTTTTCTATTAACTTGTCCGTAGTGTTGAGACTCTAACCCTACATCACTGCAAGCCTTGTGGTTTGAGCCGAAATGATGATTCACTGGAAAATGAAATGGAAATAAATACACTTCCATCTCGGGGCTATTTGACATGCTTGTTAAACTGTTTTTAATGTATTTAACTTCAGTTTGTGTTTGCAGTGTGAGAACAGCAGCATGTGGCCTCCTCTCTCTCTTTTAATGGTAATGTGTAACATAATCTATTGTGGGGACGTGTACTGAGTGTATTTTATTATGAGCATTTGCAATAGACCACAATTATATGTGGATTCAGTGTGTGTGGCCAGAATTACTGTGGCTCCCAGTCGCTGTGCAGCTCTCACTAATAACAGGAGTGTGACCTAGTTTAATACTCTTGCACATCATCACACTTGATCTGATTGTGTTACAGTAAATATTGAAGCAGTCGGTTTGTGTGGTGCTGTATTTGCATTTTTGTTTCCAGCACACACACACACTCAACAGTCACTTTTTCCTCACACCCGGTCCTGATGTGAAAAGCGCCTGATGAAGTCAGTGGTGTTCAGATGTCACTGCTACACTTCAGTCACAATAATACAGCAAATATAGCAACGTAGAAAAGGTGAAAGGTCGTCAGACACAGTATAAATAGACCGAACCCACCCGGCTCCTGTCGAACATGGTGGCTCCCTCACCTCACTGAGCCATGTGATGTTGTTGGTTCCTGCTGAGCTTTTAATGAACAAAACATATAAAGCGCAGATGAAAAGTTAACATCTGTTGAATGTTAAGGAAACGTGGGGCTTCCTTTCAAACGTGCACACGACCCCCCTCAAATGTTTTTGCAGCCTGTGTTTATTCAGCCCAAATATTCAAAGTATCAACTGTAAAAAGAAGAATCCAGCCAGTAAAATAAGTACTTCTCGTGCGCGCACGTGTGTGTGCGTGCATGTGTGTGTTTGCTTGACAGCTCAGCCTTCAACAGATCTTAAAACGCACAAATCGCCCCAGCTCTTTCTCTTATTTTCTTCCAGCCGTCTCTCCCTCGTGTCTGTTATCTCCATACAGTGCTTCCATGGGTGGGAGTCGCACAGTCTGCAGCAGAGCTTTCACTCCACCTCAAACTCTTGGAACTTGTGCAGATACGACTTAGCCTCAATTTCATGTCCACAAATGGCTTTGCACTAACTTCATATATGCAAGACAATTACCGGGTACCTGATGGAACATGATGTGTGTGTGGTGTGTGTGTGTGTGTGTGAGATGCCGATGAAGCTGTCAAGGCCTCGCTTTAAGTTTCATTGCTTATGAAGGGTTGAACTTGTTTGCTGCTGCGGCTGCTGTGTTTCCTCGTGGTGCACGTGTCGCCATGGTTACTGTCTCATTTCACATCACACATATCGCAGCGAGCGTTGTCTGCAACCACTTCTTCCAAAGTGCCGCCACACTTGTGAGTGCGTTTCAGCTCGCCTTCAATCACCCCGTCGTCATTTTTATTAAACGAGTGCGAGCACTGCGTTGTGCGACATCATCCGATCTGTAGCTTTAAAAGCAGCTGCTTCTCTCATCCCGTCCGTGTATCCTCAGTGTATTTGTGAATTCCACACATGAGCACGGCTAATTGTTTCCTCCTGCTGCCAGATTTGACCTAAACACATCCTTACTCCTGCTCTGTAGCAAACACACGCTCATAAGATCGATCTGGATCCTCATATCACCTGTTGAAACTAGCAGCTCGTTCGTTTTCAAACCACTGCAGCATAAATACAGTGAGGGACGATGCTGGAGCAGCTTTATCTGGCTGCTCTGCAGTGTACTTAGCGTGTCCATGATTTTAATTAGCTCCTGGGGATATTTTTAGTGGCTGCCTTGATGATTTAATTAGGTTTACAAATTATAATTTTTAACCACCGTGTCTACCATGGACCGTGGCAGCACAATAAACACAATCAGACATTCGGCCGGCAGAATTGCGTTAGGGGCTTGGCACTGGCAGAGAGCAGGACTGGAAAATGTCGAGTTAGCTGGCATCAAGGAGCTCCTGTTACCGGTAAGAGGGGGAAAACTCCCTGCTCCCTGCCAGTTTGGAGCGCACACACTCACACACTCACATGCAAACATCCAATTACGCTCCAGTTCCTGTAGAGTTGGGGGTTTTTTTTAACCTTTTCTCAGCACAAAGATGAAGGAAGAGGCTGGGAATCTGTTATGGCTGCCTCATGCCATGCCGCCATGGCAACGGTACAGCAGCCATTGGTGCATGTGATAGGACAACAGTGTTAACAGGGACAGTGGAAAATAGCTGATGTGGATCATCTGCATAGTCAGATATCTCAGGACCTGATGCCCTCTGATTGTAGCGATAGGTGGCAAAGTTTCTGCCTGATTTATTAGACACAGTCAAAAAGCTCGAGCAGCAGGAGCCTGGAAAAATCTCCTCATGCTCCCATAGTGCTTTCCCCCCCTTCTTCTCTACTGTTGGATTTTTTTTGTCTGATGCTGGAAAACTGCTGCAAAATTTGGGATGATTTCATCCTGCGGGCATGTTGTGTTGGAATAAATTCAGTTGTCTGTGAGTGTGTGTGTGTGTGTGTGTGTGTGTAGTATGACCTCTGGATGTGCTGTTGCGGTCAGTGTGTTGTCGACTCCAGATTGGTTTGGCGTTTTACTGGAGGTGATGCACTTGTGACTAAGCCTCCAGCTGAGGCCAACAAGCCATCACTTATTACAACACACATCATGAAGACGACCAGGGCCCAGGGATCAACTCACTTTGATTATTGTGAGGATTGTTGTGTTCTAGTGCCACCTCGAAGATACTTCTGCTTCTCTCTCTCTCTCTCTCTCTCTCTCCCTCTCTCTCTCTCTCTCTCCACTCTTGATTACTGGCTTTAGTTAAAGAACTCTGGATGATGTGGTCATCATCTCTCCAAGGTTCAATATGAAAACGCGGCCTCTCTGCGTGTGGCCAAAAGTATTCGGACAATTGAACCTCACATTAGGCATTCCGTTTCATTCAGTGCGTGGTAGCGTTTCGTTTTAAGCCTTTGAAATGCACATGAGGTAGGAGGTGAACAAACTGTGCACATTATGTGCGGATGTAAAAGGATTTCATCACACTGAGCACATTTTTTTAACACTGTGAAGTAACGTGATCGTTTTGACGAAGCGTTAAGTTCTTCTTAAAACGTCTTGTTACTTTCCACAAGTGCTAATCATTTTCCCCCATATTCCCTGTAATTCCTCAAGACATCAGCGTAGCCGTGATTAATAGGTTTATGTCCTGACTTTTCCCAGTCTCGTTTCCATGTGTTATGAGCTGTAATTCATCTGTCAGGTTATTGGTAAGGGCTAAAATCTCTGGAAATAATTAGGATGGTAATGATTAAAAAAAACAAACATTTCATTTTAAAAAATGACAGCCGTCGTTGCCTTCCTGATGGCTATGGGCCCTACGAGAAGCAGATGTGTGGTTATTTTACACAGAACCACAGTCATAACTTTGTGGTCTATATCAGTGTTGCACAAATTGAGGTTTTATCTGTAACAAACTGTGCCCAGGCCTTGTTCGATGAAACACCGGGGACCCGTGCAGGTCTTAATACAGCCAGGATTTTGAGTGTGTGTTTTTGTGTGTGTGTGTGTGCGCATTTACTTGTGTGTTTCTTTCTGAATACAAAGCATGCAGAAGTTATCTCTGCCTATATTTGCTCCTCATTCAGGGCACCACTTGTGTGCATATATGCACAGAATGTGAATACGTGTGCTCATGCATTCAGCCATATGTTGTGTGTAGTTGTGATTTGCAGTCATTCGGTGTCACGCTATGTGCCAGCACGTGTGATCGGCATCCTCCCAGTGCAGCATTCCTCAGTGACAGCCGGGGCCACGGCTTCTTTAAATAGAGTCTGGATCACTGCAGCTCTCTGAGAGCCAAAGAGACGTCTGAAGTGGAGTGATAGCTCCTCCCTGTGGTCAGAGGCTGTCTTAACTCATTTTCCATACACTGCTCAACAGTTGTCCTCTATGGGCCTGGTTCCTCCATCATATTAATAGCTCATACCCTGGTTGCTTCTCTTTGTATACTGATGACTATTAACCATGACAGGACTCTCACATTTTCACTGGTTGTAGTAACAAAGTCTTTCTCATTGATCCACCGGTACATCTATGGAAATGACATCACATCCTTCCAAGCATAAAGTCACAATAAAGTCACAAATGCACAGTGGAAAATGACAATCAGTCTATTTTTGAATGAGAGAGCTTGATTTGTGACCATGATGACATCTCTCGTCCAAAAATAAAATGATCCAGATTCAGCCAGTTTGGGATGTGTTGCCTCAGTGTTTAAGGTTTGGCAAAGTTTCGGGAAGTCAAACCCCTTTTTTGGAATAAAAAAAATATTGTGGGAGTTTAAAGAATCAAATCTGGGCTGTTGTAGAGAATGTGATACAAATGGCTGCATCCAGCGTCCAGTTATTCACTTCTTATGAGGGAATAAATTCTAAGTCTGTCGACCAAACGCCGTCCACCTTTTCTCTTTGAGAGACCACAGGAGTTTTTTTTTCGTTTCTTGGTGTTTTGCCTGCGTGCAGAGGTCATTTGTCAGAGAAACATAACAAATGACTGACGCTGTAATTTAAGCTGATGTCAACACACACATTAATCTCAAACCCACAAAGTTTTTTTGTTTTTTTTTTTTAAACACACAAACCGATCACGTCTCTGTCTGCAGAAGCCCGGCACTAGGACATGTTATCAGTTCGCACACTTGCACACACTCCTGCCTCACATTCCTGGCAAGACTTCCTCGTGGTAAAAAAGGAAACATCTCTTACCTCCCATAATCCCCCCTGCCTGTGTGCCTGTGTCCCATCTCTGACCCCCCTGTAACAAACCCACTCAGAGAGGAGATCATGCCCACCAGGGTCTGATCATTACTCTCTTCTTGTTCCTGCCTGTCGATAAGTGACAGCAGGACACAGCAGAGATTCTGTACAGTCACAGTAGTTGAGCTCTTTCCGTCAGACGGTTGTTCCACAGACGATGCCGTGCTAGATGTGGGGCTGCAGTGCCCCTTACAGAAAGGAGCTGCCTGCCATGATGTCTAACTCTGGTTTCCGTGGTTGTCGCACCATCTCGCAGCACCTGAATGACCTGAAGAAGGAGAACTTCAGTCTGAAGCTCAGGATCTACTTCCTGGAGGAGAAGATCCAGCAGAAGTTTGAGGAGAGCAGCGATGACGTGCACAAAAGGGTAAGAGAGAATGTTGTATGTGTATGTGTGTATGATGACTGACAGCACGCAGGTTTGTGTATGACATGAACTCGCGGTGATGGAGATACTACACTTTGTCTATATGACATTTACACAAACATCCCATTTATTCACTCAGCCTCTGTCAGAGGTTACCAGGCAACAGTGCTGCACAATCCGTCTTGTAAGCATCTCTTTAGTGGAGTGTGTCTCAGTAACATGGTGTGTGTACCACACTGTGCATACTATGTGTCATGTGTTCACACAGTAAGCTTGGTCTTTAGTTTTCTATGTGTTTTGTTGTTAAACAGCAGGAAATCAGAGATGTTCTGCAGCACACACACACATTTATTTTGCTATTTTGTATTTATTTTCCCCAAGTAGAAGAAAGTGTTAGGCTGGAACAGAAGAAAATACTTTTTAATGCACATGAGTCCTCTGTTCAAACAGAATAACTCATATGTGCTTTAACGACACTGTGCTGCCTGCTGCTTGTCAGGGCTCTGCTGCCCCTACAGTCACTGTCTGACCCCGTTTCCCTCACAGACCCAATGACCCACATGATGTTACAGCCTTCAGGCCTGCATGCAGACGTGCACGCCTCACACCCCTGGTTGCATGTTTATGTGTGAGTGCAATCTGCAGCCCTCTCACACACCTGTGTCAGTGTGTCATTCATCTGATCCTCTAAACGTGAAGGTCACCAAATCGCTGCACGTGAGCCACTGGCGGCTGGTTCAGTCCAGTTTGTTGCTGCTGTTTGAGCCAGAAGTTAAAAGTGGTGGTGTTGCTGAGTGTGGGGGCTGGGGGCAGGCTGTGAGACAGATAGAGCAGGTGCTCATGCTTCTACCAGCTATTTATAAATTCAATGAGATACGGCGTCGACACGCGAGTGTCAGGCCGGGATATAAACAGGACCCAGGAGCAGTGACTCGTTTCACAGTCTTTATTGACAATAATCTCTCTTTACAGAGTGACAAATGCAGAGCTATGAAACTTGACTAATCTCTCCTTAAAACTAAAGCTACTATAGAAACACAAACACAATAATCTACAAAAAACGCTCCAAAAGGGAGGAAAACCTATCTGCAATAAAAAGTACAAAACAAAATCACTCTATTACAGGCAAAACTAACTGACTAAGGCAAAACTAAGGCTGTGACAAGAAAACATAAACTATGAAAGTTACAAACAAAAACTCACTCTTAAAGAGATAAATCGACTGCGATCACAAAGACTATGGCTTGGAAACAGAAGGCTCGTGATATCTGGTCAACGGACAAAGACACACTGGCACAAGACAAATGGAACACAGCCTATTTAACACATGAAGGTAAGGGGAACAGGTGGAAACAATCAAGGCGGGGATGACAATCAGACCAGCGGGAAACACATGAAGGGAAGTGGGAAGTGACCTAACGTGAGGAGAGTAGTTTCACAATAAAACAAGAAGTCACCTGACAACACAGACAAGACATAACAGCGAGACCTTGGAAGCACTTTGCATTATGTGCTGTGCAGTGCCTCTGCTATACTGTGCAGAACTCCATAAGAAAACATGGTGATTTGTTCTCAGCTTCACCAGGATGTGTTGCTTTTGCTTCTGCATCACCTAACATATGCAGACAGTGGTTTCCTCTGCACGGTTCATGAATGCATCCTCTGCTATGGAGAATTATCATGTTGATTTCAGGCTGTTTTTAATTCATCACTGATTTTGGAGTCCATGTTTATAGTCAGTATAACACTGTGATTCACACTGTGATTTACACTGTGATTTACACTGTGATTTACACTGTGAGGTCTGAGCCAACAGACAACATTGTTTTTAAAGTAAGCAAACAACGTGCTTGTTATTATTTCTATGAAGTGAATGCTGAAGCCATATCGTTTATCAATGCATTATCATGTTGTCTTGTTTCTGGAATGTCTGACCCAGAACATCGAGTTGAAGGTTGAAGTGGAGAGTCTGAAGAAGGAGCTGGAGGAGAAACAGCAGCTTTTGGACAAAGCATTGTGAGTATTTTGTCCATCCATCCATTTTCTACCGCTTTCTACCGCTGACCTGGAGCCTCACCTCGCTACCACAACACGGACTAAAGCTCTGAGGAGCGCCATGTACGCACGGCGATGCTTTAGATGAGGATGAGGTGACCGTGTGTTGTGGGACAGAGGATGACAGAGGGTGAGGAGGGTGAGGAGGGTGAGGTTGGTTGTAAAGGGGGAGGGGACAGAGAGCAGAGAGCGGAAAGGGCAAGAGGTGCTGTGTGGTGTGTTGCATTGCTGAGTCGGGGACTATTTGAGCTGCAGCACCTGTCTGTGAGGCAGCTGTCTGTCTCTCAACGGATCACTTTCCACTCCTGAGCCAATACGCTGGCCCAACAACACAACCAGGTCAACTCTGCCACTCACACTATATGTTCACCATACATTATACATTCAGGTATACTCCTAATGAGTCCCAGTGCAGAGAGTCTCAGTATTATCCCTGTCAGCTGGGAGATACCAGGCTGTTTCCATACTGTCTCTCTCTGTGTATCATCTTAAACATGATAATTACTCCATAACAACATGTATGTAGAGTGGCAGCAAATGTTTGTTTTTTGAATTCTTGAGATTTTTAACATTTAGAAACATTTGATTTATATATTATATATAAATAAATTTTATATATAT
>JAFBJQ010001926.1:70874-93337 GCA_016785345.1 Trinectes maculatus | reverse complement strand
GAGTGTTTGGGAATGATGTCGTTTGGGAGAGGAAAGCAGAGCTGCTGACTCCACAGGTTGTAAGAGGCACTGAACACAACATCAGGTCAGTCATGCTGCCACACTTATGCTGAGTAGAAGTTGTCACATCCTGACCTTTGACTGGTTATTTTTCTAACAGTAACACGGGGTTATTATGGACTGTGGACAGTGATTGGTCCAATCAGTCTGTTTAGCATTTGTCAACAGTGAGCGAGTGAGGAGAAGGGGAAGAAGCAGAGTGAATGTATCCGTGTCCGGGTGGAGACATATCCTCTCACTCTCTCTCTGTGCCCTGCTCTTTCATAAATAAACTCTCTGGCCACAGTTTATCATTGGAGCCGTTAGCGGAGCCTGACTGACAGATGTGGCTGGTGTGAGGTGCTGAGTGGTGGAGCAGTGTCAGTAATCTGCAGCTTGTTCCTCAGAGACATTTTCCTCCTGATTCCATGTTGAAGGGCTGGTTTTTGCAAAGTGGTCCCTGGGGGCTGGGTGGCTCAGTGTCTTTCTCGACCTGGGGGTCCTCAGACTGAAAAAAGTTGAAGACCCCTGAGTGAGAGATATATGAATGTAGATCCAGATTAGGTAGTATCAGCAGTTGCTTGCAGAACTCCCCACTAAAATCATAAGAAATTCCATTTTACAAAACCAACCATTTCTTGCCAGGAGTCATTGTTACCGTGACGATCCTGTGATAAAGCTCAGCTTGCTAAAGCCACCCTTTAAAACTATTCTTCTGACGATGTCCTGATCTAAGCGACCAGACATGAATAAACCATGAGTCTTTGTTGTTCACAAGGGGAAAAAGAAAGGGGTCAATGGAAAAAAGAGCCACATCTGCTTCTGAGAAAAGCTTCTTTCTGTTATTGATCACATGTATCATTAACTGACTCCAGGCTTTAATGTAATTGTAAGTGCTGGCTGAAGGATTCAGATCTTTTTACAAGGTCCGTTTGGAGTCAGAATTTATTGCCGATCATTTTGTGATCATCAGATCTAACCAGTCTGGTTAGATTTTCTGTGCATTTAATATTTTCCTGCCTTCTTTGTGAACAATGTTTTCTTTGACCACATAGGCTGGCGGCTGACAGTTTGTCCAATCAGAATGAGGCAGAGCTGCAGCGGCGCCTGGCGGAGCGGCAGGAGGAGATTAGCCACATGCAAGAAATCCTGGAAACCAAAGTTCAGCTGCTACAAGAGGTAGCGACTCACAAGAACCTTTAGGATAACTGATGGAATGAATGGCCAACACACCTATAAACATGTCAGACTGTATGTACTGTAGTCTGGTTTATAGAGACAGGCTGTGTCTGTGTCTGTGTTGTGTTGTGTTCAGGAGGCTGAGCTGGCGCGAGGCGAGGCTGAGCGCATGGCCTCACTGGCAGACTCTGAGTCCCAGCGCTGTCTGGCCCTGCAGAGAGAGATGGTGGAGAGGACAGAGGAGCACAGAGGCTCGGCTGGACTGATTACCCAGCATGCACTGGCTGACAAAGACAGGTGACACACCTCCACTACACTAATATGACTTGACATTGAAATCAGGTGCAGAGATTGTTTTTTTCTGTTTTTTATCACTGGCAGTTGAATATGCATCATCAGCACAGACTTAGAGAAGTGTTGCATAGCTGAGTCCTCAAGAAGGAAAGACCACACATGGATTGAACCTAAAAATACACAATACACAAAAACATAACACTGGACTCCCAGGAAGGGGGACTGGCAGATGAGAGAGGCCTGCTTATAGAGGCCTGTCACAGCTGCATCCATACTTCACAGTATTAATGGACAGTGTCTGCTGGTCAGTGTTATTGGTGCTGTTTCCACCAGCTCTCATGTCAGTTCTCATGTTCATGCAGCTCGGAAGGTGACTTGTAACCATGTTATTTCTCCCTCTCTCTCTCTCTTTCTCTCTCTCACTCTCTCAGGGTGATCGAGGAGTTGACGAAGGAGAAGCGCTCACTTGGTCTCCGGGTTGAGGAGCTGGAGGTCAAAGTTCAAAACCCTTCCTCCTCTGTAAAGAAGAGACAACATGAAGCTGAGGTAAACTTCACTCACAAGCTCTAAACATGGGAATTACACAGTTCCACTGTAAAGAATGACAGGATACACATTGATGTATGAGGCAGTTTGGATCTGCAAAAAAAAATCATCCATAAATAAGAAGGGATGGAATTACAGGAAACTGATCATAAAGAAAAGTACTGTAAAGAAGCAGGAGGCAGACAGCTACTGGGTAACAGCAGGCAGTACATATATGTACATAATAAAGACATCTAGTAAGAGCATGAAAACATGTAAAGAAACAAGACCAAAATAAAACGTTTTTTTGCGAGTAGCAGAAAAAATGCAGCTGCTCTCCTGCAGATGTTTTACTTTAAGTCACAAAGTTCACTTCCAGCTGCTTGTTACTGTAGATACATTTATACCCTTACATTTAATCTGGTCCCTGAACGTGGCCCAGTCAGGTGATCCAGGCAGAGGCTCCATTTCTCACCGGTCCCCCTCCTCTCTGCTCTATTCTGAGTGTTCTGGCTCAAACCCCAGACAGCCAGGCTGAGACACTGAACCATATCTGACTGCTTTTACATCCACCACATGTGGGTCAGTGGGACTGGCAGAGCAGAGGAGCTGCACGGCACGGCTGCATACAGCAAACATCACTGTGTGGTGATTCTGTTCAGTCATCTGAGACAATCAGATACAGGAACAGTCCCACTGTGAGATTTCCTAAGCACCCTGTGTGCTCCTGCAGATCAGTTATATGTGGTATAATAAGCTGTACTTGTCACTTGATATAGGTTCTGATGTGTATATGTGGCACAGGCGTATGGCATGAAGGCCAGAAATGAAAAAAAATAAATTAGGATGGATGAACCGGGTTGGAGATGGAGGTCAACAGCTGACCTTTAAGCACAAAAAAATCAAATGCATCCTGTTGAATTGTATTTCAGTCCTGTAGCAGTTTATGTGCATGTAAAAAAAACACGTTTTTATTTTGTGTTGTTTGTGTAACGCAAAAACCTTTTCTCCCCACAGAGTCATGAGGATGCTGAAGTTCACACACAGATGCAGGTAGGAAAAACACTCGCTTGTGAGTTTGTACTGTCAAACAGTGTAATCACAGTGTAATGCTGGTTACACAATGATTGGTTTGTGCGCAGGCAGGCTGCAACTCATTACTGTCCTGAGTTTGCAGGGGTGTAGCGCCACCCAGTGTTGATTTAACTCCACTGCACACTCGGTGTGAGCGAGGCATTTTAGACCGTGTTGAAAAGAGCATGAACCTCTTCTATTGCACATGTTTCTAAAAACTATTTTAAATAGTTTTTGCAGGGACCCATCAAATGAACATGTCACACATTTTTCTGCTTCTATCCTTTCTTTCCTTCTGTTCTGTTCTTCCGTTTTCAAAACTCCATAAAAGTGGAGAAATGAGGTTTTTGCAACATCAGCCCTCTCCGTCTCTCTCAGGTCGCTCACACCAGCAGTGATCACACACAGTGCAGAACACTCCTGCAGATTTAGCCTGACTGACGCCAGTTACAATTACAATTAGTCAGCTCACTGTCTGCTGGCTGCTGCACACACACACACACACACACACTCTCTCATTTCATTCATCTTGGCAAACCAACGAGTCAGACGTTTGAGGGAAGAAAAGAAAAACAGTGGAGACGCCTCTTCTGTCTGCGCCAACATCAATCCCCCACTGTCTCACTCTGGTATTGTTGCCACTCGGAGACAAATAAACAGCGGGTGCAGTCTGTCTGCAGTGTTTGGCACTCATCTCTGATTAGGATTAATTGATTTTTGATTGCGTTTCTATTCCAGCCGATCAGTGTTTTGGTGTTGTGTCTCCAGAGGCTTGTAGGGGTGACAAATGTAGGCACAGTCAGAGTCAGGGCCAAATAAGACAGACACACACACACACAGAGAGAGAGAGAGTGAGAGAGAGAAATAAAGAGAGAGGAGAAAACAAATCACATGTGCGATTTTTTGTATCAACAACACATCCAGCCTGCTGTGGAAAATAAAATACAGATGGAGACATGTTTATCTGTGGGGAAAAAAAGTTCCTGACAGTGTGTGTTGAAAATGTCCTCAGCTTTTAAAGGAACAGTCCTGCAGATCAGGGGTCATGTGATTCACTGACACAGATCACCCCCCACCCATCCACACACACACACACACACATGTCCTGCTTTCATTGTGTGTGACATGCATGTGAAGGCTACATGGGGACTGGGTCACTCCATGACACTGTAGAGAGTTTAATGAACCTGATTTCACTTTGTTTTGTTGTTTTCACTTCATAACCTGCACAAGACATAATATTTTCATTACATATTCAAAATATACTCCATAATCTTATCAACCTTATGTTAATTCAAAGTTAAATAAAATTTTAGAAAAGAGAAATTAAATTTCATTCATTTGCTATTCGTTCATTCATAAAACCTTTACTCACAAACGACAAATACACAATGCATTGAGCAACAATGCAAACATGTACAGTACAGTAGGACAATATTCTGTTTTATTTAGTACAAAACTTCACCACAAGCATCACATTAACTACACACTTCAGAATGTCCAGTGGCAGTCATGTGATTGTCCTCAGGAAACAATGGTGTAACTACTGACACATGACCAGGAGCAAATCAACAGGGAGCAGTGACACAAACCAGAAATATAGATACAAAGATCACATAAAAATGAATCAATTAAGAAAATAAATATGTGTGAAAATAATAAAAACCTAAAATAAAGTTTTCCTCTGTAGGAAACTCGTTTCATCATCTCAAAGGAACCGAATGAATCTAATGTAATCTAATCTAAAGCTGTTTTTATTTCCATACGGTGATTACAGCTATACAACTAAACTAGAATAGAGTTTGTTACATTTTTGTTTGTGTGTGTTATAGTAAGATACTGTATAGTAATAACATAACAGACACCGGTTTCCCATTCACTTTAATTCCGAGGAAAATGGTTCAGTCCAGGCGGCTACAACAGGAAGTCTCACTCCTCCCTGATATCAGCGACCAAAATAAAATAAAATAAAAATAAATACACGCTCACTAGAAATAAAAGGTAGGTGAGGTGAGACTATGTTATATCATATTAAATTAGATTATTAAATCATAGATGACACTTCATGTATGATTTAGATACTGTCACACACTTATGGAAACTAACAATTTTATATCATTAGTATTAACTATAATTAGAGCATTAGTCTATGGATGGTGTAAGACGCATATTTCTTGTTGTCTGGTCATGACACGCATAATAATCACAACGACTGTTTATGCGTCATGTTGCCGGGAGAGGGCAGTAATCAGCTCAATGTTTGGACTAGTGGAAGCCGCGGAGTGATACGTCCTCACACGTAGACGATCTTTGTTTCGTGTCAACGTCGGCTGGTTGTGTGCGGGTCAGACACGCAGACGCTCCCCGCATCCTCGGCGCGTGAAGCCGCTTCACGGACAGAGACGCATCCGGACGCCCGCGACAAGACGAGAGCTCGCGCGGATCCGCGTCGGATCATCGGCTTGTGACAAGAGGCAGCTGTGAGGAGGGGGCGGGGGAGGGGGGGATGCTGTCACGTATAAACAGACTCACACATAGGCAGACAACAGCGTGGTTTGTTTCGTGTCAACGTCGGCTGGTTGTGTGCGGGTCAGACACGCAGACGCTCCCCGCATCCTCGGCGCGTGAAGCCGCTTCACGGACAGAGACGCATCCGGACGCCCGCGACAAGACGAGAGCTCGCGCGGATCCGCGTCGGCTCATCGGCTTGTGAGAAGAGGCAGCTGTGAGGAGGGGGGGGGGGGGGGGGGGGGGGGGGGAGGGGGGGATGCTGTCACGTATAAACAGACTCACACATAGGCAGACAACAGCGTGGAGGTCGTCTGCAGGATACGCGACACCCATAACACCGAGCGATCGCGACCACGCGCGACGACAGCAAGGAAGTGAGAGCGTGGCGCGTGACACAGAGATTCACTCACATCCGCCCGCTAGCTGGTTTCGCTGAAATCCCGGTGTCGTGTCAGCTGTGATCCGACAGGAAGCGACCAGGGGCGGACACCGCCGCAGCGCCCCCCCCTCCTCCTCTCAGCTGATCACCCACTGATGATGCACTGATGCTCACCTCCCTGCTCCGCTCATCCAGCTGACAGCTCATCAGCTGTTCTCACTCACTGCAGCGGCTTCAGTGTGGAGGAGTGGACTGTTGAAGGACACCTGCTCCCGTGCTGCTGCTGTTGTTGTTGTTGTTGTTGTTGTTGTTGTTGTTGTCATGCTGGACGTGGGCAGGATGAAGGAGGCCTGTCGAGTCTGTGCCCGCGAGCTCTGCGGTAACCAGCGCAGGTGGATTTTCCACCCAGCGGCCAAGCTCAACCTGCAGGTGCTGCTCTCCCACGCTCTGGGCCACGAGCTGACCCGGGACGGCCGCGGCGAGTTCGTCTGCTCCAAGTGTGCCTTCATGCTGGACCGCATGTACCGCTTTGACACAGTGATCGCCCGGGTGGAGGCCCTGTCCCTGGAGCGCCTGCACAAGCTGCTGCTGGAGAAAGAGCGTCTGAGGCAGTGCATCGGAGGCCTCTACCGGAAGAACAACGCAGAGGACGGACACGTGGCTCCGGCTGGGTCCGGTGTGGAGGTCACTGTGACTGAGGCGGACTCTGAGGCCGACTCCCCTGTGGTTGATCTGTCAGCTCTCCAGGACGTCAGATACTCTGATATGATCCAGGAGGATCTGGCTTTGTCTGTGTACGAGTCATGGGCTGATAAAGAAGACCCTGCTCTCGACCATCAGCACCATCATCTCCACCACTGCTCAGCAGGAGACTCGCTGTCTGGCCAGAGGCCGAGGAGGTGCAGGGGCTGCGCTGCTCTCCGCGTGGCAGACTGTGACTACGAGGCAGTGTGTAAGGTTCCTCGCAGGCTGGGCCAGAGGAGCACGTCCTGTGGGCCGTCTACCCGCTTCTCAGCCGGCACTCAGGAAGTGGAGGAGCCCGCTGGACGCTGTGGAGGGTCAGAAACGACACTCATCTCTGGGTTGGACACTGATACCACCGTGTTCAACGAGACGGCCCCCAGCCCAGCCTCCTCTGCAGAATCTCTTGACACTGCCGTGGACGTCAGCTGCCCTCCCGCCAATCACAAAATCAGGGAAGAAACCGAAGCAGACCGAGATCCAGATGATGCTGCAGCGAGAAGGGACACTCAGTGGGACAACCCGCTGAGTGAGAGCTCCGTCTCTGGGCTGGAGGCGTTGCTGGCTCTCCTGAGGAGCTCAGGCTACAGGCCGGTGAAGCCTCAACGGGGCAGCAAGCTTCCAGTCCTGGTCAAAGCCAAACTGGACCAAAGTCTTCTGCTGCGCTCGTCCATCTCTGTGAGGTCAACCTGCAGAGGGACGTCAGGCAGTGTACTGTGCCCCCACATGTCTGTACCAGAGGTCGTGACCCCGTGTCCACAGCAGGACGTGCAGACAGAGCTGGCGGAGATGAAGGAGCAGTGGCTGGATGATTATGTTCAGTGTGGGCCGTTCCGCTTCCAGCAGGTGATGGAGCAGAGTGCAGTTCACGTTTTTCTGCCTTTGCAGCTTTTATTTGAAATCTTCTTTGTTTTTTTGGTCTTTAAAGTTTATGGAATACATCTAAATATTTTTGGCAAGTTTTTAAAATATTTTTCCTTAGATTCTCTTTAAATGGGTAGATGCAATGAACAAGGCTCAGTGGGTTAGTGTAGTAAACAGTGGTCTCATCCTGCCATGTCAGAGGAGCCTGCTGAAAGCTGAGGCACCAGCACAGGCCTGTAGAGTCAACAGTCATCTGATGGAGGTTCATTTGCAAAACAGGCAGCAGCAGTACACAAAGAAGAAAAGAAGAGTGAGCAGTCACTTCCCTGTTTGTTGTGGCTGCCGTCCAGACTGAACCAGGTCAGAGCTCTCTGGATTCCCACTCCCGCTCATCCCATTCGCTGCTGACGGAGCTGAACACACACACACACACTCGGTGCCTTGATTACTCTCGAGGGGAGGGGGCATGAATGCCCTTCCTCATCAGTATCCTAGCAACGCTCCCGTTGGTATGGGAACAGTTTCAAGCAGCACTGGGCTGGTGTGAAGGCTGTGCTCAGTGTGATCCAGCTTCATACTTGTATTGTTATGTAAATGATGAGTCTGTATGTGGATCACTGTGCCAGGGGAGAGCAGACAGAGAAAAGATGGCTCCCTGATAGTCTGTGCTGACGCAGCTGTGGTGGTCTATTATAAGGCAATAAACCAGGCTGCACAATGGACCTCTGACTGGTATGAATGAGGGAGGTGATACTCGTGTCATTCATTCATCATGTGATAAAGACTCCAGTTTAGTGAAATCCAGATTCCAGTGAATTAAAGTGCTGTAGCTGTTGGTGACTTTCCTGCGAGTGATGACCTTTCACCCAGGCGTCTGATTCCTGGGAGTTAAATGGCTCCTTTAATGAAGTTTAATAAATCGCTCACTGTAATTCTGATTGGACAGATACTGTTTTGAGTGAAGAACACCTGGTAAATAAGACTTGATGCAAGTAGACAAAGAGAATTCTCTTCTTTGTCAGCTGATAGAAAACAGAGTTTTTTATGCTAAAACTAGACTATAAAATATATTTCCTGAAAAAACTTGCTCTAGTGTTTTTCGGTTACTGAATAAAATAGGTCAAATCTTGCTGGGAATTCAGATGGCAGGGTTCCATCACGTCAGTGTTTGGCCACAGGAATAAAAACAAGGAAGTCAACAACATGCTCACCGTGGCAACAGCCGCTTCCCCAGGAAGTCATCCAACAGCCAGCTGCCATCGCTTTCCACTTTCATTTAATCATCTTCACAAACAGCAGCTGTGTGTGTCAGCATGCTGAGTCATTTAGAAATCTGTTAATATACGGTTTTTGCTCTTAAAATAAAAAACAACCTTTATTTTAGGACCAGACACAATCCCCAAAAAATGTAATGATTATCATTGTGTCTGATGATCAAAACAATGAATATTTCTATGTCTGTGCCAGTTCCAGTAGTTTACCCGTGCTGACTGCATTCTTCCTTTGCTTTCCAGCGGCTGATTGAGGAGCAGCAGGGTCAGCTCAGTCAGTATGAGAGCGCTGCAGGTCAGTGTGTCAGTGAGCTGCAGAAGGCCCAGGACCAGGTCCACTCACTGCAGGCCAAGATCAGAGAGAGCGAGGGCAGGAACCAGGTACAACACACACACACAAGTTTAATGTGATGAAAGCATTTATTTAAATTCATTCTTTCCTTCATCAGCTGTGTGTTTTTTGTGTACGTTTGTCTGTGTGCGTTCAGAAGCTGCAGGGGCGTCTTGGAGAGATGGAACTGGAGCTGAGATCAGCCCGAGAAGAAGCTCAGCAGCAGGAGCGAAACATCCACAACGTCACTGATATAGTCAACTCCAAGGAGGCAGAGGTGAGTGGGTGGGTTGATGGGGGGGCGAGGGGGGTGTGTGTTAATGTAGATTGTTATCAAAAAATAACACAACAGCGAACCATGGAAATCAGTGCCCAAGTGAAATGAATGAAAAAGCGTGAAGGATGCAGATGTTCAGATAGTGAGTGCTGATATTTTGTGTGTGTGTGTGTGTGTGTGTGTGTGTGCCTGTTTGTGTGCAGGCTGCAGACCTTTACAGGGTGATAGAAGAGCAGAATAAGATGATGTGTTCTCTCAAAGAGCTCGCCAGCCACAACCAGCTGCAGCAGCTTCAGGTTGGTCAACGTGATGCTCCATCCCATCTCTCTGAAAGCTGAGATACTGACTGTTGTGGCTGTTACCTGCAGGGGTCGGGGGCAGAGGGTGTTCGAGGTCAGGGCGAGGTCCTGGCTCTGCAGGCCTCTCTCTTCCAAGCTCAGCTGGAGCTGCAGGCGGGCGAGCGAGCACGGAGACAGGCAGCCAGAACGCAGGAGGACCTGAGCCGGGCCCTGCAGAGGCTGGAGAACGACCTGCAGGGGGCGATGCAACACAGGAGGGAGACGGAGAGGCACAGCCAGGTGAGATAAAAGGATCGAACCAGACATCACTGATGAATGGTGAGGAAAAAGATCAACGTGGATCTCAGCTCTTTATGCTGGTGTGTGTCTGTGTCTGTGTCTGTGTCTGTGTCTGTGTGCATGTGTGTGTGTGTGTGTGTGACACTGTGCTGTCTGATGGTGATGTGCAGGAGCTGCAGCTGGCTCTGGAGAAGGCCCGGACAGCCCTGCAGGAGCGAGAGGAGCAGCTGAGGACGAGGGAGGAGGAGACACAGCAGGAGGAGGAGAAGAGAGAGAAGAACATCAGAGAGCTGACGATGTCTCTGCAGAGCAAAGAACAGCTGCTGGAGGTCAGAGACAAACAAACATACTGCAAACAGCTCCTCCTGCTGGTGCAGGAAACATCACTCGGAGACTTCCAGACAAGCAAACAGAAACAAAAGGAACCTGTCTCTCTCTGTCTCTGTGTTGTCCATCAGGACTACTGTGAGCTGCTGGAGGAGCATCAGAAGGAGAAGAGAGACTCTCTGCTTCACAGACTGCACCAGCGCGTCAGGGAGAGAGACCGAGCCCTGGAGGTAAACAACTCGCTCACTCACAGATCATAAACGAGCTGTAGATGGTGTGAGATAAGAAGCTGTCCAAACCAAACTGTCTGTGGTGCGTCTGCAGCGAGCAGTGGATGAGAAGTTTCGCTGCGTGGAGGAGAAAGAGGAGGAGGCTCGACGGCTGCGGCTGCTGCTCAGAGAGAAGGAGAGGGACCTCGGGAGACAACACTGCGTCCTGGTCAACAACGAGGAAACCATCGCTGTAAGGAAACACACACACACACACACACACACAGTGTGTCAGCCTCTCCTAACACGGCCTCTGTGTGTTTGTCTGTGTCAGAGCCTGGAGGTGCTGCTGCGAGGTAGAGCGGTGGAGCTGGAGCAGGTGTGCGACGCCTGGAGGAGTGTTCAGCGACGGCAGAGGGAGAGCGAGGAGAAGCAGAGCTGCGCGCTGAGAGAGAGAGACGCCATCATCAGCCAGCTGCAGGTGGCGCTGCAGACTCGCACCCAGGAGGCACAGGTACTGAGGGGCAGCACTACAGAGGAGATGTGGTTGGAAAAATATTTATCTTTAAAATGGAACATGAGCTTTCACCACACACACACACGCACGCACACACGCGCGCACACAGACAGGTAGCATCTCCACTATCATCTCAGCTACATTTTCTGCCTTACGAAAGAATGTGTCATCTTCTTCTCCTCCTCTCTGCTGAAGGATCTGCGCTGCTCCCTGCTGGCTCAGATCCAGTCTCCTCCCAGCGACGTTCTGGAGGAGCTGAAAGTGCGACTTCAACTCAAAGACCGCCTCTTCCAGGAAGTGCTCGCTGACCGGACGCGTCAGGCCCAGGAGCACCAGGACGAGGTGCAGGGTCTGCTTACAGCCATCAGCTCCAGAGATCAGTACATTCAGGTAGAGCACAGGAGCACATGGAAAACAACTCGGTTAAATAGTCTTGTTACAGGGAAAACAATAACAACGCTCTCCTTGCAGGACTCTGGGAGGCGTCTCGGTGAGGTGATGACGGAGCAGACGTTGAGGCTGCAGGAGCTCCGCAAACAGCTGAGCTCAGACTTCAGGTCCAGGCCTGATGGATCTGGGTCTGACGTGGCTGTGGAGCTGCAGGCGCTGCGGGAGGAGCTGCGTCTGGCCCTGCGGAGGGAGAAGGAGAACCAGGAGCTGAGCAGAAGTCAGACGGCCGGTCTGGAGTCTCTCAGCAGGACACTGCAAGTCAAGGAGGAGGTCATCAGGGTTAGTGAGAGACAACTTACACTATGATACTGCAGCATCCATTGGATGTTCATCCATTAATGTCATAGTCTTCTATGTGTGTGTGTGTGTGTGGGTACTCCAGGACCTCCAAAGGCAGATGGTGGATCCTTCAGGCCTCCCGCTGGTCGAGCGACTGACTCAGGAGATTCAGGAGCTAAGGGAGAGCCTGGTTCAACGTGACAGGCCTCCAGCAGGAGGGGCCATCCACCTGGGCCGTGAGCGTCCCAGTGGCAGACAGCCTGAGTTTGGAGGTGGGCATCAGAGAAGCATGGGACAGTATCTGTAACAGCGACTGCCCCGGCAGCCGGGAGCGGTGTCTGTGGTGTCGGGGCTGTGTGGAGTAACCTGGCATGGTGGTGGTCTATGTGCTGCTTTACCACTAACACTCAACATGTTCCGTATCATAACCAGTAGTGGGAACAGGATGGACTGGGGGAGCAGGGTGTGATATCTGACCTCCGACCCGAGGTTCTTTAAACTGTCACCTGCATGCTTCTTCACACTGAAAGAAAAGTCGGATTTGTTCATCATATTAATTTAATTTCACCAGCTAATTGAAAGCTTCACTGCACGCTGATAGCTGAGTTTTATTATCTGATTCAGTATGACATCCCCTCACCTCTCTCTGGATAAAAAAAAAATCTTTAAAAATATTCAGAAGATGCTTCGATTGTGCATCTTAAAAGGCAGCTTGTTCAAAGGGACCAGGACCATGACTATAATCAGGTCAATATTTTAGCATGGCTGTGCACAGTGTTTTTATAGAGAAATGCATCAGTTGACAAAAGGGAGTTTGACTGCTGACTGGTGGAGGGCAAAAAGAGAATGCACACAAAGGGGAAAGCCCAGCACATTATATATGTTGAGTCGCACTGATTTCACCAGTGACGGCTTAACATTTAAAACCTGGTAGAATTTGTTCTGTTTTTTTAATTTAAATTTTAAAGGTAACATATTTAATGTCATTAGAAGCAAAACTCTCCAACAACTTCACAGCTTAGATCAACCACTTTAAATTAATAGCTGATTATACTTTTGTATAATTAGGTCATTTTGACTTATGTCACAATGTTTTCACAATATCTTATATAATGGAAATCAACTCAGCATCATTTCTTCCGTTTAATGCTGTTGTAAAATTAATCCTAATATATTACTTTGTGCGTGCGTGCGTGCGTGCGTGCGTGCGTGCGTGCGTGCGTGCGGGAGTGAGTGAGCATGCTTTTGTATCACAAGCAGCTCAAATGAAACATATTCTTCAATATGAAATGAATAGCACATTGATTTTATTATTCTTACCTGCCTGCTTACTAAGTTCGCAACTGTTGTTTTTGGGGACACTGGGACCTTTTCAATGTTTATGTTGCTTCTGTGACTTCATGGGACTCTGTGCAATCCAGCAACCATCAGTCTGTGGTTCAGTAGCAATCAATTATAAATTGTCACACTGGAGCCCGGTAAGTTTAAATGTGTGTTTGCTGTTATCATGAAGAAGAAGATTCTAAAAGAAAGGTTGGACTAATATTAAAGGAGAGTAAGTCATCATGTTGTTGCACTGGACATTCCTATACCTTCAACTTAAATGATAAACATCTGGACCCACATGTGGTTTTGACCAGTTCATTAAATAAACAAGCAGAAGCTGCCTCGTGCAATTTTTATTTTTAATGAGATTTGTTTCATGCATTGCAGAGTTAAATGAACAGAATGAAATGTTTTCCTTACGATTTACACACTGTCCAACACTGAAGGAATGAACTAGCACACTGACGTGTTCAGTTTAAGCCCAGAGCTAAATATATATCACAACAGCACTGTTATGTAGCACACTACATTGTTTTCCTAGTAGAACAGTAATATAATGGTGGAGAAACACTGACCCCCCATATTTTATTTAAGTGATGTACTCAGTGATTTGAATTGCCCAGAACAGAACGCACAAACAATGAATAATCTGAAACATACAGTATGTGTATGAGACGTATGTCAATTTGGACACATAAACCCTCCTGAGGTTAAACCAGCGCACAGAACCAAACAGAGGTTACATGGTTCAGCAGCATTATGTATGACTGTGTGACTCCATATATTTTCACTATAATTCATTTCAATGCGTCAGAGAAAAAGGTGGGTTGATCATATAAATACCCATAATCCCACCCGCATGTGGATGGATCCATCAGGTTGCCCATGAAGCTGCTGTCTTATTGGCTTCATGTTAAATTGTTGTAAGTTATAAGTCAGTCTTCAGTTTGGTCTGTGGTGGCAGGGTGACAGTCAAATGGCTGCAGTGCTGCACAGAGTCACTGGATGAACAGCAAACTGACACTGAACTCAGAAATGTAGAAAAGTCCTAACAGTCTTTTTTTGAACACCCCCGTAGAGGTCGGTTCAGAGGATGATGATCTGCACAGCGAGGACATGGAGAGTGGCGATGAAGAGGAGGCCAAGCTGAGGGTCAAGCCACTGACCAACATCAAGGTCAGAGCGCACATGCACATCACAGTTTGGTCCTTCTCAGCTTCTGTGAACGATGTCACTACATGATCTGTACAGTGTTTGTGATAAAACAAGAAGCTTCTCTTCTGAACTGGACTCATGATGCTGACTCTGACTCTGACTCTGACTCTGACTCTGACTCTGACTCTGACTCTGACTCATAATTCTGACTCTGATCGGTGTAAACAGGGCTGTGGAGCTCCAGGAGAGAAAGCGGCTCTGGATGTGGTGTTGGACGGACAGGGTCTGATGGAGGTCAAACAGCTGGTGGAGAAGAAGAGGGTGGTGGAGAGAGAGCTGGGAGAGCTGAAGGCTCAGCTGGAGAAGAGCGGCTTCTCCTCACTCTCACAGATGAGGTAACAAAAAGAGTTACAATCATGCTATAGTAGTACAGTAGTATTGTAGTAGTATTTATGTAATTGACTTTACCTGCAGTGTCATTATCAAATGTCAGATGTAACCACTCTGTGTGTTTTGAAGGAAAGCTCTGTCCAGCCTCCAAGCAGAGAATGAGGGGTTGAAGCATCAGCTGGAGGAGGGGCTGCAGGCTGTCTGTCAACATGCTGAGCAGCAGAGGGTGTTGGAGGGAGAAGCAGAGGAGGAGGAGGAGGAGGAGGAGGAAGAGCTGGATGTGACCATAGAAGGGGTGGAGGAGGAAGGGGAGGAGGAACGCTCAGAGATGCTGGAAGCCTGGGACAGTGAGCTGCCTCTGTCACACAGCAACATCCAGAGCAGTGAGGAGCAGAGGAGAGATGGAGCCACCAGACCTGAGTCACTGCACCGACTCACCACCTCCACCCAGGTACATCAACACAAACTAAACGCTGCTCCAGAGTCAGTGGTCCTCGCCTTTTCTTTATGAACATAAATCCATCTTAACCATACAAGCATGGATGGTATGAATATGTTAATGCTTTTGTGTAATCACTATCATATATTTATGTTTTTCTGTAACAGTTGATATATAGTATTATTATCTTGTATGCATATTTGAGTTGAGTCCTCTATTTCTTGATCACACAAATCAAAAGGATTAATGCATCGCAGTTGAATGGTAATGTGGCAATGTGGAAAAAAGATGGATCTTGATTTAAAAGTTCATGTATATAACAAAACTACCCTGAAAGAAAGAAAGAAAGAAAGAAAGAAAGAAAGAAAGAAAGAAAGAAAGAAAGAAAGAAAGAAAGAAAGAAAGAGGGTTTGCAGCTATCAGATCTCCAACCAGGCCAATCTTTCCTGTCTGTCCTGCATTCAGTCAGCTGAGCTGGACAGTGAGCCGCAGCCCAGCAGGCCACAGGACACAGCGCCTCATGTGGCGAGTGAGAGGACAGTTCGTCTGCAGCAGAGGAGTAAAGAGCTGAAGGAGAGACTGATGGTGTCTGAGGCCACAGTGCAGGCTCAGGCCGAGCAGCTCAAAGACTACAGGGAGCTGCTCAGTGAGTCCACCTTCTCTTTCATATGTATATGAATATACTGTATAGTCAGTAATGTGTACATGTTTGTTGTCAGGATGGTACTGAAAGAAATGGACTCTCTTAAGAACAAAGTGATGAGTTTGAGTGTTATGAAGTGAAAAAGCATGGATTTGAGCAGTGTCAGCTGTAACCACCTACGTCTCCCTGCAGACGCCGCAGCGGAGACGACGGTGCAGCAGGACAGTAAACTGATCCAGGTGGACCTGCAGGATCTGGGCTACGAAACCTGCGGCCGCAGTGAGAATGAAGCGGAGAGGGAAGACACCAGCAGCCCAGGTATCCACCCAGCACTCACACTGTCTGCAGGGGGGTCGAAAAGATTCAGCGGGATGGATCAGTTATTATTATTCCCTGTCTGAATCCCAAATAATGAAAATAATGAATTGAAACAGAACTGGGTTGTGATGTTTTTACACACACTAGAGGGCAGCAAAACGCACAGTAGACCAGTATGACATTAGAACTCTAATATACTGCAATATACTGCATGTATAAGTTGTTTCCATGTTAGACATTAGCAGGGTTTGTTGTATTAGACTGGATTAGTTTTAGTTTGATCGACCTCATGGAGTTGCACCTGGGCGTATGTGTAATAGAGATAATGCTGATTATAGAGAAATAGAGAAAGTGATGTTGATTTAAATTGACGTTGAATATTGGATTTGAAGTCAAATGGATCTGCTGGTTTTCCACTGTCACCGGTGATCATGATCTCTGGGTCATGACTGAGATGACTGATGGAGGTGAGATTGTGAGATCGACATTGGAAACGTCCAGCAGATGAATGAAAGAGCATTCTGATTCTGACAACACTCTGTTATAACTGCGTGTCCCCGACAGAGTTTGATGATCTGGAGATGTGCACATCACTTGACTGTGGTTCTCAGTGGTGGCCTGCAGGCAGCAGCACCAGCTCCACCTTTGCCAAATCTGCTGCCCAGAGCTCTGGTTACGGAGATGAGATGTCATCTCTCCAGCGTCTTGTCGAGGACCTTCGCTCACAGCTGTCTCGCTCTCAGGGAGTGATCCGCGGGCTGCAGGGCCGCCTCCGCTCCCTCTCCACCTCCAGTGACTACGGAAACTCCACACCTCGCAAGGTCAACTGGTGCTTCCAGGCCTCACCCTCACAGAGCGGCACAGAGGATGATGAGGGGTGGCAGTCATCTGACGGGGGTCACTCTCACCCAGACAAGAGCCTCCAGGAGCTGGTGTCCCGTGTGGATGCACTGGAGAACCAGCTATGGAAAGGAGGGAAGAAGTCTGTCGACCAGGATGGAAAATCTTCCACATGGTCAGGGTGGGTGACAGAGGAGCAACTTTTTTGTTTTATTTATTTATGATTTCACTCTCCGTTATTAATGATCAAGTTTCTGGATTTCTGATATCAACCGTGTAGACCCTGTGTTGTGAATAAACCTACGGTATCGCCACGATCCCGAACGCATCTGTGTCCGTGTGCATCTCCTTACTGGCTGCCGCTGCACCCACCCCTCTCCCCCCGCCAGCCGGTCGGCCATTTCACATAAGTAAACACAGCTTTGGAGGTGTTGGAGAGCCGGCAGGCGCGCTGAGAGACAGAGAGAGCGCTCACCAACTAGTTCCCGTGTGAAGTCTGTACGTATTTACGAGGCAAACCGCTTAAGCCGAAACAAGGAAGTTCACGGGAGATGTGTTGTAACCACAAAAACAATGTAATTCGCGACCGGCGTAACTTGAGGACCCCCTGTACAGCAGAGTAGAAGTGATCCGGAATTATTTATTTATCTTTTTCTGCTAGAAAAAAGGAAAAGTGGCGAAAATGGTTCGATTCTGCTGTTGCACACAGAATTTATTTTAACCACATGTTAACAGGGACACATTTATCACATCTGAAATCTGATTTACCTTATTGTTAATGTTAATGTTAATGTTAATGTTAATGTTAATGTTAATGTTAATGTTAATGTTAATGTTAATGTTAATGTTATATCTGGATAATTAGGAATAAAGGCTGAGGCCACTATTTTTGATTTGAATGAATAAAACTTTCTGTTGGTACAGTTCAGCCTGTTCATGTTATTGGTCCCATCACTCATCAGCAGAGTCAGTCCATGTTAACCAAATGTGTCCACAGATGTGTTTTTGTCAGCTTGGCTGCCTGACAGTCTGAGGGGGATTAACTGACACAGGGCTGGGAACACACTGTCTCATTCGCCATATGTGACCAAACTGTTTAGCAGTTAGTTCTAGTGAGTCACAGTTTGTACTATTAATTTGAAATGTTCTGACTCTTGCAGGATGTACATAGGTTCTAATGAGAATGTGAAATTATAATTATAGTTGTATGCTGATTTCTAGTTGATTCTAGAACTAACTGTCATGTGTCTTTTTCCTTTTTGCAGTAAGTTCGATACTCTGATCCAGGCTCAGGCCAGAGAGCTGTCTCACCTCCGCCAGCGGCTGAGGGAGGGTCGCGGCGTCTGCAACATCCTCACCCAGCATCTCGGTGACACCACCAAGGCCTTCGAGGAGCTGCTGAGGGCCAATGACATCGACTATTACATGGGCCAGAGCTTCAGGGACCAGCTGGCTCAGAGCAGCGCTCTGGCACAGAGAGTCTGCACGAAGATCAGTGGACGTGAGTCACCTGCTTTTATTCATTAGCATCCTTCTACGTGTGGCTGAATATAAAAAAAACAACAATTCTGTTACCCCAGGAGATCATCCTGAAGATCCAGATGAGAAGACCGAGCTGCTCGCCATCCGGTCAGTGCTCACTTACTGTGTGTGTGTGTGTGTGTGTGTGTGTGTGTGTGTGTGTGTGTGTGTGTGTGTGTGTGTGTGTGCGTGTGTGTGTGTGGTGCTGATGGGATCAATGGAAAGTATTGGTGTGTTTGACACTGTGGCCTGTGTTTGTCCCTCTGGGCAGAAAAATCAGAGGTTAATTAATGATGCAGCTAATTAGTTAATTAATGATGGGACAGGTGAAGAGACTGTGCGGGGGGGGCAGACAAGTCATGACAGGAAGAACGTGGATGGCTACATGTGGATGTCATCAGATTACTGATAAACAAAGCACGTTGCTCTGCTCAGTCATTAAAGACAGTCACAAATAACTGCTGTTTCATGCTTAGTAAAAGGTCATGTGAGTGGAAAGGTCATTCAAGCGAACAGTATGTAGCCTATTTGATTTTATTTAAATTAGAGAACAATGCAATACTAAATGTACTGTTAATACTTTGCCTCCTCAGTTATCTGATATTTCACTTTCATTCTGAGACAGAAGTTAGTTTTCTTCCAAACTTTAATAATTTGATCCTCCTATTGTTTTTACATTTCCAAATGTAAAGCTACTTATTAAAGCTAATTAGAAATTAGATCATGATGAGAAGGTTTGCTGTTAATCACCAATCCCCAAGTTGTACTAACTTGTAGGCATCAAAATAAGACATGGTCTCAGAATTGTCTTCCTGCTCTCAGTCCAACATGCAGCCAGTGTTCAGCTTCTGTCCTGGACACAGCTGGCTCGCCATCCCTTCAGCAGTGTTAGGTCAGGACAGGTTCTGCTGACATCACTGCGTTACAAAAGCGCAGAGTCATATGATGTCACAGCACTGCACATCACAGTCATGACTGGACCTCCCTCCTTTATCACTACTGAATGAGACATACCATTTGTTGTTGCTGCAGTATATAGGGAAAGGGGCTAGATATGACGTCATGAAGGCGAAAAAACAACACACACAAAAACAATACTCTGAAAAACCAAAGCTGCCCCTCAGAGAGAGAGAGAGAGAGAGAGAGAGAGAGAGAGAGAGAGAGAGAGGTGCAGTAATCTAACATCATGTTGTTGGAGCACAGATGGCTGAGCAGATGTGGTGGAGAATTACAGAGTGTGTTTTCTGCGACAGTTGTTTGATTTTGGCTGTACGTCTTATTCTGGGTGCACATAGCATGTGTGTTTTTAAATTTTTTTTTACCATTAATTAATGTAGACACATTTCTGAATCATATTCTCAGACCTCCATAGATATAAAAAATGAATCATTTTTTCATTAAGAAGAAATATAATTAAATAATAATATAACTTCCTAGACAAAACAAATAAATAATTCCATTGCTTTTTTGGTTTGTTTTTTTGCGTCAACTCTAAAAGAACACTAAATAAAAACCTTGTTCATTCTGTGTTGGTCAAAAACACATACTGTATGAGCGTTTCAGCTGGTGCCTGTGTATTAACCATTATGTTTGTAGTCAGTTTAACACATGGTTGCATCAGTATGCAGCCATCAGTCCTGCTGCCATCTGAGCACTCATGTACACTAGATATACACACAGAACTCACTCTCATCATTCATTTAACCTGGTGAGAACCAGATCAGTCTGTTACAACCGTGTTGAAATTATAGCATGAATACAATAAATA
The DNA here is from genome assembly GCA_016785345.1 of Trinectes maculatus. Taxonomy (NCBI): domain Eukaryota; kingdom Metazoa; phylum Chordata; class Actinopteri; order Pleuronectiformes; family Achiridae; genus Trinectes; species Trinectes maculatus. The sequence continues at coordinate 73,092 of JAFBJQ010001926.1, read as the reverse complement.
AGTGTTGACTGTTAATATGCATATGTTAATATAATAATAATGAATATGCATATGTATTTGTTAGTGGAGACACAAAAGTTTGTAAACAATCAAAAGAATAAGGTTGAATTGATTAGATGACAGAATATTTGATTTAACATTAATCTTCTGAAAGGAGATTACAGTAAATAAAATACTAACTAAGCTAACTAAATGAAATAGTAAGTCCATGTATCATTGTTAAGTGTATGGCTGCGTTGTGAGTGTGACTGAGGCGTTTGCTGGACCCAGAGCATGTTGACATGGCCTTTAATCAGGTTAAGTTATTAAGACCTGGGATGGGGAGGGAAATAGGTCAGGAGCAGCTATCTGCCGAGAGAGGGAAAGAGGGGAGGGGGTTGGGGGTGGAGCAGCAGAGGGATGAAGCTGACGGAGAGAGAGAGAGAGAGAGAGAGAGAGAGCATCAGTGTATCAGGATCAGCTGATGGTGATACACACTCTGCAGTGCTCTGATTGTTATTATATAAGATTTACTGACGAGAACCGTGGAGTCTCATGATCTGTGGACAGTGGACAGTGGACAGTGGACAGTGGACAGTGGACAGTGGACAGCGTGGTGAGGACACTCTGCTTTCCCACTGTATCCGGTCTTGGATTGCCCTCAGGCTAAGGCTGGATATAAAGTTGACTTCATGTGAGGATCTTCCTGGAGCCTCTTCCTTCCCCCACCTTCAGGAGAACTCCTCTTTTGGTTTGATGAACTCAGCTTGTGCATGCTCGCGGATGGACAGACGTGTCCTGACCTGAAAGAGGGAAAGGGAAAGAGGAAGTGCTGCTTTGTGGATGACGGTTTGTTCAGCTTCTGTTTGTCTCGTCCTCTGATGGCTGGTGGAGCGTGAACACGTGTGCCCTGGGGATCTGGACGTTTGTTATTACGTGCGTCCCTGTATCCACCCTCCTCCCTCTTCACGTCACACTCGTCATTTCTTCCTCACGACGGCCGCTGCTCCCGCCTCTTTCATCTGCTGTGGGACATCACACTATATACTGATGTCATCAAACTCAGGAGCTCTACTTTTATCCAAGCTGCACTCGGGGTCAAGTTGCCTTGACCTGCGCTGACAGCTGACCCTGGCTGGATCTAAAATGCTTTCGTTAAATTCAGATTATTCTTTTTTTAAATAGGGATCTATATGAATGAGCTGTGTGATGGTGGAAAGGGAGCCATTGAATTCCAAGGTCAAACCTAATCACCTGCTTTTTACCTGATCACCCATTCGCTCAGTCACTTTATCCCTCTCTCACGTTCTGCCTGTGCACTGTGCTCGGCCGCATGCACGTGTGCGTGCACACACAGTGGGGAGGTCAGGACCTTGGCCAGTGATGAGCCAGGCTCAGTTTCCTGTGGAAACACAGCCCAAAGGAAAAGTTTATAACCAGCCCTAAGTCTGGGAAACAGAGAGAGAGACACAGAGAGAGAGAGAGAGAGACGGGGAGGGGGAGGGCAGACAGGGGGCATGGGCAGTCAGTAGGCAGGCTGGCGAGCAGAGTGGAGTGGAGGTGAAGGTGGCTGATGGCTCCTCTGTGGAAGGCCATGCTGTCAAAGAGCAGCCCACTGTACAGAGAGTCTCTGTTCTCCTTCACTGTGTGGGAGTGGAAGGCTCAGGAGAGAGAGCTGCTGCTGCTGAGGAGACACACTGACAGGGAGAGGAGGGCGCTGCTCACACAACTGGACAAGTAAGACTACACCCTCAACCTGCTCTTATTGTTACTGCCCAGCCCATTCCAGCCTCAGCCAACCCGCAACAACACGCAGACGTCCTCAGACCACAACCCAGTCCTTTTATAATGTGTCAGAGTAAATAAAGCTGGCACACTATGGATCTTCATGTAGAAGATCCATAGTGTAGCTGTGGTATTTGGCCAGCTGCTGGCACTGACTGCATTACCTCACCCAACCCAATGTTGTATCCTGCCACTGTAAATAGACATACAGCTGGTGTGTGGTGGTGAATGTATGTATGATGTCAGTATGTACGTAACCGCTTGCACTTTGTGTGTGTGTGTATGTGTGTGTGTGTTTGTGTATTAGTCAGCCATTAGTTTAGATGAATGTCCTTCACCTCAGCATCTGTGCTCCAACACGTCACTGTCAGTTAAATTAGCTGTGGATTGACGTGCTGCATACGTCTGTCCCTCTGTCCCTCCACCTCCCTCTGTCCCTCCACCTCCCTCTGTC
>JAFBJQ010001926.1:0-63278 GCA_016785345.1 Trinectes maculatus | reverse complement strand
GCTAAGTTTGTGAATCTTTCTAAGACACACTAAGATCTAGGATCACACAATAAACAATCAAGAAATGGACATTGAATGTCCATTTCAATCCTCCAATCTTGCACAGCACATTGACAATTACTGTGCAGATGACATTGATTATTTCACACTGGATCCTTTTTTCTACTTGATTTTCCTAAGTATAATCTGACCTGTTTCTTTTTGTGCATGAACTGTGGCTCCACAGGCTTCTAATACTTACTGAAATATGCAATTTCTGGGTAACTGTGCAATACTAGCCTTTGTGGTTGCTTTTTGTCACTGTGTTAGGCCTTTAGTTCCATGTCATCTCATTTAGCACTGACCCTCGGTTGTTTAAACAAACAGATTTTTGGATGAATACATCCAACCCTAAACCAAACCCAATCCATTATAGTAGTTTAACAACACAGTTTTGGCTTAACATGCATTTACATACAACATGGCAACATGGAGAAACAGCAAAACAGCAGAAAGTATCACTGTGATGATTCATTTGTTAAGCAATAAGATAAACCAAAGTGAACGACTTGTATGTTGTCAAATCAGGTGCATAATTCAAGGGTTCCAATATTCTTTTGTGTCATTTCCCATGGGTCATAGGTCAAACGCTGGTGTGTTATTTGTAGTCTCTCTGTGGTTTTAGGAACTGCACAACTTCTGTGTAAATATTAAAGGGAGTGTATGTACATCAGTGCGAGATGTTTGTATCTGTGAGAGAAAAGATGGTCTTTAGAGATAAAGGCCAGGTGTATTTCATGCATGTTCTCTTTATTAAAAATGATTTAGATTTAAAGGATTTTAAAAAAGAACCTTTTTAAATAAAAAGGAACAAAGGAGCTTCTCTTTTGTTTGTCTGATTTGAAAAAAAAGCAACAGATCATTAAGACAGTGTTTGATTGAAAAAAAAAAAAGAAATAAGCAAACAAACATAGGCTACGTCCATAATGAGATAATATGGCTACAGCAGTGGAAAACATTTAATACATTTTCCGCTAGGTGGCAGCAGAGTCCCACAAAACTGATTAACATCACTTGCACCGTCTCCCACTTGTGACATGTGTCTGCTGACAGTTCTCAATACAGGGCTGTATGAACCAGACATGTCCTCTAACGACGTGTCATCAGACGATAAATTAACAAAGGCTGGACTCTGTGGCTCCATGGAGGCGCACACACACACACACACACACACACACGTTCAACCTTCATATCCTGTAGCTGTATTTGTTATTGCATATGGGTTTAGTGATTGTTTACTTCCTGCTCAGTGATACACATTCATCAAATTGCTTTCATACTGAATGATTCTAAATTGTCTATGAGCTGTTTGGTTTGTTTACCTGCTTTGCAAACGGGCTGACGTGGCTAACATCTAACATTTGTGTGTGCAGGACCTTAGTCACAATAAACCTCCAAATTGAAATCATTCAGCAGTTGCATGCGCTACATCCTGGATTCACAGCTTTGGATTCCTGGCAGATTCCCAACAAAAAAGTGATTCAGCATCTCTAACACAGCTTTTCAAACGTGTTCAGGAAATTCCGAGATTGCAAAGGAGCCCAGGAGTCCAGCTGCCAATCAACACGTGCTTTGCCACCACAGCAGGCTGACTCTTTGAGTCAGTTTGAGTTCAAACACAGTTTACTAGATGCATTCGTCCACAGCAATCCAGTCACTGTGAACTAAAGGAGTCAGCAACTGCATGCTCTTAATTCTCACGTCAGACTTGTTGTTTACTGGAGGGTTCTAAGAGTACAATTGAGTTTCCCTATCGTTCTGCTTAAGTTACACTTATTATTCCCACATGTTCCTGTGTTTTCTTTTGCAACTGTGTTTGTTCATGTGAAAATCACTTCCTTCAGTATTCAGTTTCTTCATGACTTCATGAATGGTTAGTGGATAAGTTAAGGTTCGGGGTGTGTTCACATACACAAAAAGTCTTATGTAATACAGTTGAGCAAAAGGAAAAACAGACAAAAAGTCAGTACAAGAACATGATCCAACAGCTTCCTCTTTTTTTTTTTTTTTTACAGCTGTGACTTTGTGGGATTGGGTAATATATGGAATTAGACATGTTCTTGTCTGTGTCTTCTTCAGACACGTAAATAGTTGCGCCTCAGGTTACTGAGTGAGTCATCTGTTAACCACTAACCTGGCTCTTCCAGTCGGTGTACTGGAGTATCCTGATCCTGACCCTTCACAAACTGTCCCTGAAAGCTGCCTGTGCTGTTCCCTGTGCTGACAGTGTCTCAGTGACGTGTGATAGAAAACAGACTGCATAGAGATGCATTGTATGGCTGTGTGTGTGTGTGTGAACAGGTCAGATCTGTATCAATTTTACATACTGTAAGCATTTAATACATATGTACATTCTATTAAATGCTAAAACTGTAGAGTAATTGTGACTTAGAGTAAGTAACAATTAATACTCTAGCAGCTTTTCAGGAAACATAATCTGTTGTTTGATTCTGCAGATAGAAGATGGAATGACAGTAGCTTTGTCCTATACTTCCAGTTTTCGCTTTGGTATAATTTGACATCAATGAAGACAATTCTTCTTCCCTCACTCCATTTTCCAAATTACTGCTTGGGATCACTACACTGCAAAGTTTAGATAGCTGTATACTATATAGCTATATAGCTGTATGTCCACACAGACACAAAATGTTTCAAAGACTATATTTATTTATGTTTAAGTGAAGTTTCTTGCATGTTTTCAGTGTTTATGGAATTTAACAGAGAGGAGTCATCATCTCAAACAAGCTGTGTCAGTCGGAAAGGAAAAAGATTAATGAGGTTTCAAAATAAAGTACCACTGACACTACCCACCGGATAATATAAAAAATTAATTTTAAAATGTTTTTGTTACAGTGTTTAGATGTCAAATCATATTCCATACAAATATTTTTTCTTAATATCTGTAATGATTCCAAATACTATCTTTTGTTTATTTACATAAATGATTTAATTGCCACCATCAAAGATCATTCGTCTGGCCTGCAGGCTCCATATCATCACCTTCTTAAAATAATGGTTATAGTCATTTTTAACAAAACGTCGGAAAACAGAAAAATATGACTTGGGCCATTATTTTAAGCGAGTGATGATATGACCTCCAGCAGTTCAGAGAGAGACAGGAAGCAGGAAGGGCAGAGGGACAGTGTAGCAGAAATTCACTGGCCAATAACAGCAGATGTTGAAGTTGAGTGATGTGCGGTTTTAGGCACATATTGGTTATTTTCCATCATATTTCCTCATTTTAAAAGGACAGACCTCTCCCCTGGACTTTTACTTATTGCAATAATTATCACACATATTTTGGTCTGTTGTATGTTCAATGTCTATAATGTTACCATAATACATATGTATTGTTCACATTATCCTTATACGTACACTGAATGCCGATTTTTCGTTTTTTAACATTTATTTGTATCTAGTTAGTGTGAAAGGTTTTCTAAATCCTTTATTTTGAATAAACCGTGCTTTTATTCTGTTGAAGCTGGACCGGGCGTCACTTCCTAGGTCCTTGCTAACTTGACAGAGCAGTGACCGTGTCAGGAGGAGAGTCAGGAAACAAGCTGAGCCGTGTCGCGTCGTGTCGTGCAGCGGCTGCAGTTCGACACAGAGCCCGACCCCGCGGCGTCTTCACACTGAGCTCAGCCGCAGTCTCAGGATGTAAGGAAGTATGAAGAAGGAGAGCCGCAGACTGACACATCACCGACACGGATAACACACTCAGGGTTCATGGGGCAATCGTCTGGAAGCGTCCGCTACAAGTGAAGGTAAACCTGCCATGGGAGTCACGGTGGTTCTGGGCAGGTAGCCCGGTTAGCCGCTCAGCTAGTCACGCAGCAGGAAGCTAGCATAGGTAGCTAGCAACAGCCCTTGTCTGCTCACTGACAGACTAAATAACTAACTAACAAGTTTTAGTTGAACCGTGGCACCAGGAAACCCGCTCAGCATGGCACAGTGTCACCGTGCGGATGATCAAGTGCCCCAGTGAGCGACCGCACACCGCCCTTTCATTGTCTTCCAGGAGAGAGTGCTGCCTCCTGGGTGCTGCGGGGTTGACTGGCAGCTCGCCACAGCGGTTTCCCCAGATGTGACTCCAGCGGGGAAGGTGTCGCTGGAGTGGATCTAGCTCAGCTCGTCTGGCCGCTGACACGGAATGGCCGGCCGGAACAAAGCGCTGAGCCAACTGTCAACTCATCAAACTGCGTCGAGAAGCGCTGGGCTTCATTTTGGCAGCGGGGCGTCACCGAGGTCGATGCGGACACGGTGAGTCCAGACCCCGGACTGTGAGCCTGGACGAACCCCTCCCGACACGCGAGGACTTTTTTTTTATTTTATTTTACCTTTTTCTCACTGTCACGTGCAAGATGCAGAGGTGTGAGAATAAAAACAAGAGGAAGCTGTCTAACATGGATCAGCGGGAGCGCGCGGGAGAGGACAAAGATGCGGTGAGTAGTTCAGTCACTGTGCAGCTTAGAACAAGTTTGTGTCCCTGATTCATGAAAAGCCTGTGAGCCCGCGCACAGGGCAGCAACACAGCATATGATCTGTGTTGGACACATACTGTATCAATATATGATGGAACATTTTGTTTTAAAACCCAGTTTGGCTTGATTAATGCTACATATCAGATTAATGCGTTTTTACATGTTCAGGGTCCGCATTGCTTCATAATGCAGCACAGATCAGTTTTCAGGTCATTTCTGATAAAATGTGTGCCACACCTTTTAATTATTGCATTTATAATAATATTCTTAATACTCATATTGGCCAGTGTTTATTTCTATATCACATGTAATAAATGCATAGTTCTGCTCAGTCATTGTGAAATCTCAGTGTTGCGTGATGTGTCCAGGTAAAATGTGTAGGTCTGTGTGCATGTGTGCGTTTTGGGAACCTCATGTAAAACAAGGCTGTGGTGGAATGAAGAAGAAGAAGAAAACGTTATCTCTCATTTGTCACAGTACACTATACAACAAAATTTGGTCTCTGCTTTTAACCCATCACACATGTGGAGCAGAGGGCAGCCATGCAAGCCACCTGGGGAGTAACCTGGGGTTAAGGGCCTTACTTAAGGGCCAGCCACCACTCCACATGGGTATAGTGGGTTGAGACTTTTTTGATTCTTCATGATCAAATTTTATTTATTCTGATAATGTGAGTATGCAGTGCAGCAGCTTTGAAAATAATAACATACGAAAATCCAAAACAAACATACACTGATATTTCTATTGGTTTTTGGCTTTCAGATTACTGTTGATACAATATGTCTCACTGACAGCTGAGTGGGTGGAGATAGATGCAGAACAGTCCTGCTCTCTTGCTCTGTGCTGTACTGCTAGCAACCCTCCAAAACATGTCATTACTTTTTGTGAATCAAACTTTAAAATGTCTGAGCTTTGTGTGGTTGAAATGTTTTGGTTGCTTTCGTCCATAAGTCATTTTCTTGAAACACACCTTTCAAAATGCAAATACATTAACTGTTCGAGACACACCGTGGCAATGAAGCAAAGCCATTTTAACTCTGCAAAGAGGCATTTTTGCATATTTTGCATGGAGAAGTTTTGTTTCATCTGATTGGCTTTAGGCCACCCATCACATGATTTAAAAGTAATATTGACAACGGAATGATGGTAGCAGCCTTACTGAACACCTGCCAAATTACACCAAACTGCCTCTGTGGAAGTTCTTGGTACAGCAGGTAGCTAATTGTTATGTTTTTTTGCAGTGCAGATTGTTGTAGTCGTTCACCGATTCAAGTCATTTGTTTTTGTGCTGTAGGTGCATGTTTGTGTTGGAAGATTCTCCATAAGAATCTCAAACAATTTGACTTGAATGGCAGTAAAACTTTCACCATATCCTGAATTGAAGCCTCAGGTCTTGCTCATCTAACACATGTGGCACACACACAGTTTCCAGCTGCCACTGTCATGCTGTTAACATCTGGTTTTAGGTGGTTACAGTTACAGTTTTGGGAAATAAATTATGTCGACTTCTAAGTGGCGTGTGACTGAAAGTATTTGTGTGTATGTTAATATATTGCCAGGGACAGAGCAGAATCACACAGAACATCTGCTGCATTCAAAGAATTAGGCAGCTCTTGGTGATCTGGAACCCTTTATTTCTAAATGTAGCAGAAGCATTGTGTGTAATCTGTTTTACAGGCTAACTCAAACACAGTTTACTAAATGCATTTGCCCATAGCTGTACAAAGTCTCTGTCAACAAATGGAAAGGACTCAACAACTGCTCACTTTTACTAATGTCAGATGTGTCGTTTATTGGAGGGTTATAATAGTACAATTGAGCAACCAGCAGTACAATGCTACAGATGTACTTATTGTGGATATTAATTGGTGTTACTGTAGGTAATAAAATTAAATGTGTGGCACAACCCTTTACACCTGTGAATTTAAAGTAATGGGCTGATGTTAAAAAATCATGAACAGTGCAAAACGTGTGAACGTCAGTGAGTGAAGTGGTCAAACTGTGAAAACAATTTAGAAAAAGAAAGGTGTAGTATTATTATTATGTATATGAGACATTGTACATTATAACAAAAAGAGACACTAGATTAAACAGTGAACATATATTTTTCATGTAGGGGTGCCTCAGCTGGCTTCTGATGACATTGTTTTTCCAGCAATTTTGATTTGCTTGTCACTTGTTCCCTTCACAGATTCCCAACAACTGATGGAGCTATTGCTCCTGTCCTTTGGTATAATGTCAGGATGGTGTTTCTCTGTGGCCCTGACCCATCCCTGTTTTACAGGTCATAAATGTTTCCTGACATGGGTAAATGGGAGCAGTATAAGCTGTTTAGTCCTCCATGCACAGTTAACATTATCAGAGAGTGTTCTATTGATCTGGTAGTTTGTTATTCTTTTGTCAAAAGATTGATATACCTTGTTTTCTTTGTAGGTGAAACAGGTTGGCAATATAGCCTTTTGGTCTGGAGCTTTTCTAAAGTGAAAGTGTTTCAGTGAAATGTTAATTTGTGTATGTGAGGAAGTAACAGGCCCTAGAGGTAACTTGCGTCTGTATATGATAATTCATTAAGAAGATAACAGCTTGTTGTGGAGCTGGAATAGGAATGAAATCCGTTCCATGGCAGCTCATTGCAGACATGTTGTTGTTCTCAGTGGAAGCCCCCCAGCAGGATCAGGCTAATTAGGGCAGAGTGGAAGTCGACTGGGATCTGTCGTGGATTAACGCAGTACACTACAGTACAGTACTGTACAGTGTTACTGGGGGTGGAAGAGAAGACGGAGAGCTGTTGTGCTCAACACTTAGAGGATTTAAGATAGAGGCTTCCTGGTGTTGTTACACCGTTGGAGGCCTTGGAGTTGTGGGAATATACTGGTAACTTCGGATTGGTAAGATTGTAATGATGTGATCAATAGTGACAAGGTTTTACAGTAATGCCTTGTTAAGTAAGAGAAAATTTTTAAACAAATGGTTGACTGAAAGTTTGAACAGTTAATAGCAAGTTAATCACGAACATTTTGATAATCAGTTGTACATTTTAAAAGTAGTATAAAGCTCAGCATATAAAACAGATCAAACATGCTGCTCTTTTTGAGCAAGTACGAGGAGTGGGTGATACTGGCAGAAAATATCTCAGAGGTCATTAAATGTCATTACTTTTTGTGAATCACATTTTCAATTTTTTTCCGCCCAAGACAATGTTAAAAAATAACCCCGTAGCAGTGACTATGGTGGATATGGTAAGTTTTGTGGAATGAATATGACTAAACAATCACAGACTTCCATTAATTAAAGCGCAGACAATCCACGAGCGGCAGTGCACCTCTGCAGAATGTATACAGGGGAAACACTGTGACTTTGATATTTTTACCGATGGACCGACCAAACCATTTCCAGGCGAGTGGGGTAGAACCCCGTCTTACCTCTAAATGATCCGCTGGTCCCGTTGTCGAGAGTGGAGAGTCCTGCATCTTTCCTTCATGTGATCTATGCATAGACTGTGTATATCTATGGACGAAGCTTCCAGCTCCAGAAAATAAAGCCCAGGAAGTAGCGTTTTCAAAATCGCCATCTTGGGATTTTGGAGCCAGAAGTTGAAAAGGTGCATTATGTGGGAGGAACAAGAGCTGGGTCTCACAGGTGGCAGACAGTGCCAACCTGCCCACTGTACCGGCAGCCTCATTTAGAGAGTAGGTGTTGTCAGGAAAACCACGTCTCTACTGAGGAACTTATATGTTGCTTGTCAGACCTTCAACCGGTGCTCTTGGCAAAACCAATGGCTGACGTCACACATGGTTGCCCTGTGGATCTATGACTCCCATTTACCGTCAATGCGCCATTTGTTTGTTTTCTTTTCCAGATAGTGTAAATACTTGATAATGTGAAATTGCACATCGTCAAAACAACATGGACATATTATTGTAATTGGTGATTGGGATTGTTTACCCTAGAATCATACCTGTTAACTGCAAACTTACTGAAACAGATAAACATTCCCTTTTATGTGACGTCATGTTTTTATTTCACCGCAGGAGTACAGAAATGTGTCTTTTAGCTCTGTTTTGGTCTCAACCATCTCCTAAGGACATTTCTCGCTCTTAAAATGCTAAATGTTCCACTGTGTTTAGCTGCTGCTGTTTGACTGCATCTGTCTGCTGTTTGCTGCTGAGAAGGGAGTGGTCAAAGGGTATTTACATTTGCGTCTCTAAGAATAGTTGAAAGCTTGAAATCAGAAAGGAACTGTTCTGTGGACAGAAAACATGAACAAAAAAACTTCTTAAAGAAGAAAGGGTTGCTAATAGAGCTGAAAATATTCATCGATTCATCGACTCAAATTGATTATAAAAATATTCTATTACAATATCCCTGATTTGAAGATTAGTTTCCTTGATTTTGCTGCTGCTAAACATTGGTTTTGCTGTTGTGTTTCACATGGATGCTTATTTTGACGCACATGACAATGTGCATGTCATGCACCTCTAGCTCTATTTTTTTGAAAGACCCAGCATCTGTGTTAGTGCATCAGTATATCGAACAAAAAAGGTCATACAGCTGGCCATATATGTAAGGTCATACATGATATCATTTTTCCTTTGCTGTGGATGTTCCCTTTAGAACCTTAGACAAAAAGCCAGTGTTACATAAGCAATCTTGAGTTACTCAGCAATGCTGGACTATAAAACTCATGCTGACAAAGAACATGGACAGCCCTCCAACTGGCCTGAACAGTGTTATCAAAACGTTATTTTCTACATCAGTGCTCATGTTTCTTTGGTTTTTCAGTTTCATTCCCTCTGGCATTCATTGGATTCCAGCCAGATCTCAGAGAGAATTTAGGTAACAGCAGAAGAGTCTATATCACAACAGGTCAATTATGATAATGATGATATCATGTTCGTAATAGGCAGGGTGCCACATTGTGTCTGTTTATCTTTTACAAGCAATTATAACACTAAGGGTGTCTCGATAATGGTACCAGTAAAAAAATATGTGAGTAAGTAATGATAATGATATATATTTTTTTGAGTCTCAATTTTACCGTTTCTATCCTTGTGAACTATCCTTGTGGAAACCCACATTTCTTTTACTTAGAGATCAGTGGGCAGTAGCCTACTTTTTCTTTGGTGAAACCAGCAGGTGTAATCAAAGGTAAGACGTCTTGGAATCACTATACAATGATGACAGTAGCCTTGATAGATTTGTGTTTTTACTGGGAACATGTAAATATTTGGATTCACACAGCTTTCACACTGGTTTTACTGGATTTTTAAGGCTGCATGACCAGAGATGACTGACCTGACTAAATTGTATCACTAACTGACAGCTGGCATCTAATGGTTGGTCACCATAGTGGTGTACTAAGTCTTATTTCTTCTATCATCTGAACATCGAGGTAATTTAAATGATTTTTGGGTGATTAGTATTAATTGTAATTGTTATAATGTGAAAAATGAATAGTTTCAGTGGCTTTACTAGGTGTTAACAGTACAACTGAAAATTTGTACACAGTACCCAGTGTGACTAGATTTATTTTCTTGAATTTAAAATCTGTTTCCAGTGTAGTTAAATTTCTAACAGTAGCCTTGGCCCTTTGCTCTTTCCTGTTCATTAAGCATCTCTTTGGTTAATCAGTAATCCTGCTCCCCTCCCACACAATGATATGGGAGAGCGCTGTGCTCTCCATTCATGAACCACATATGGGTGTGTGCCTGAGGAGGCACTGAGCCAGAACGTCCTCTGGGACTCAGGGCTGACAGTCATCCCAGAATGCAGAGGCCAACGGGCTGATTGATTAAGCTTGCACGGTTAATGCATGTCTAGAGGAGTGGTAATGGGGAGGCACAGATGTAGAAGTGTGAATGAGATCAATTATAAAACTCACATTATGAAGAATTATCGCAGAGGCTCCTTATATATTCATGCTTGCAAATGGCATTCATTATTTTACAGGAGACCTCACACATGATGACAAGGATTAAGCCATGTTCATCAGTGGACAAAGTATACACAACTGCCTAAACTAATGGCACAATTTACAGCCTGGCTGAGAGCACTTAAATTTTCTAATTTTTTTTGAAAAAGAGCGTGAAAGTTCTGTACTCTCTCTATAACCAAAAACAAAATTTCAGATAGGCTTATTCAACATGCTTCATTATGCCTATCACAATCTATGTTTAACAAGTGTCAGTGGTACAAAAAAAAAGAATCTCTCTGAAATAATGCCTATTGTATATCAGAAAATCAATCTACAACAAATTTATCCAGATTCACATTTGACATCTGGAATTCATCTAAAACATTAGGGTTGTCACGGGTTTGAACAAAAATGCTACCTACCTCAGGTACCTTTCTTTCACTGTTTTCTCCGGACTGTTGTTTCTCTTCATCTTTTGTAGTAACATTACAGCCAGACAGGCAGGTGGTGTTGGTTTTTCAAAATAAGGCCATTTGCAGTGTAGCATAACTTTTCATGATGTTTAAATGATCATTTCAAACCCCAATTATTTGTGCGCGCACACACACACACACACAGACACACACACACACACACACACACACACACATATACATTTATATATATGTTCATACAGTACTTTATATTTATCTAAAAAAAATCATCATTGTGAAGGTTTTCAGGTTTATTTTACCGTGGCGGTGTTACATGTAGCGGAAACCCTGAATAAGCAAGATTCAGACTCTGGCTTTTAGCTTCCAACACAAAACCAAAATCCACTACTCGACCCCTGCTTAGTGCGACATATGACCCCCTGTTTCCACTCGCCCTTCCCCCCAGACATTGATGCTGAGAGATGTGGAGAATTCACACTGTGCTGAATGCCACATCTTTCAAGAACTTTCACTAGATGCCCCTTGCATTCCCACCTCTGTAATGTTTTTTTCCCCTCTTTATGCCTCTCTTTATCCACAACCTACCCCTTGTCTTTTTATCTTACTTTTGCTCCATACCTACTGTCCATCGTTCCATAATGTACACAGTGATAAAATTCAATCTGCTGCATTAAATTAAAAGTTTATTAAAAACCAATTGTTTCTTTTAGTTTAAATTCTCATTATTTGCAGAAAGGTCCATTCATTCTTTTAGATAAACAGCAAAGCATGTTACCACATGGTGCAGCACATCCTTGATCCTTAATGCTGTGCTGAAACCAACTAATGTATGATAACAGACAGGACTCATATCTACTATGCCACAGAGAGCAGATATTAATGAATAATTTTGTGCTGCTTTCATGAGCACAATGCTTTGTATTTCCCTGTCTGTCTGTCTATAAATGTTTTGGGTTGTTTGTCTTTCCGTCCCATCCTTTACAAATCGTAATGCTGACTCAAACAGGTACAGAATAGGTCAAAGGTCAAGGTCACCCTGACATCAGCACTTTTTTGGCAAAGGATAACTAAAATCGGATGTACAACACACAACACACAACGAGGTCATCATTACCAGGGTCATCATTACCAGGGTATCTGAGGTGTTGCTTTTACAACACAGACGGCGGATTAGTCATGTTTCTTCTCCTTCTTCTTTCTCTTCTTATTCTTATTCTGTCCATGTAATTTAATAGCAGATGGCAAACAAGTCTTTGTTACATTATTGCCACCTTAAGTGTAACAAAATCAACCTTAAGCCACTTTGCTTCTCAGAGAAATGAGGCCTACCAGTCAGCAGCCTCAGTCCTAACCGGTTACTGTTTGGCAGGTGTTTGTGGCTCGCCTGACTTCCTTCACTTTTCTTCCTTTACAACATAAGTGAGTCATTTTGTGTGTGCACGCTGCATGTGTGTTCTGTTTGTGGAAGTCGCCATGGCCGTCCCTCCCTCTCCTGATTGAGGGTTATTAACCTTTGGGCTCTGACTAGCAGAGGAGCTTCCAACAAAACATCCTGCTTCCTCCAGCTCAGCAGCTAACTATAGGAGCACGAACACAGCACTCTGAGCCTGATACAATAAGAAAACCCAGGGGCTTATCCACCTAAATCATGCAGTGTTGCATATAAAACACTTGTCTGTATAAGCTAATATCTATGTACATTACTACATAGTAAACTGTAATGCACAATGGTCTGATTGTCCCAAAAATTTGTTTGTTTCCAGCTTCCGTGGACTCCTGGGTGCAAACAGGAAAAATAATAACACTACTTGACATTACATTTTCCACTGAAGTTGCTCAGATAATGGTAAATAAAGGCTGTTGTATGTGGGATTAACTAAACCTCAGGTTTCACACTCTCACATGCTTTGAACATTAACCACTTCCTGTTTGGAAATACAGCCTACCCTTCTAATGTTTTTTCATCAGAACCATTCTGTGTGTGCAGATGCGACAGGGTTGAGATGTGTTATGAAAACACACATTCACACACCCACGCAGCAGAAACACACCCGGGATTAAAGCATTCAAATTCAGATATCAGTTTAATCCACAGGGAATTAAGCAGATGAGCTATAAACAGAAGGCTGATGACTAACAATACAGAGTGCTCTGTCAGAGAGTTCATTAGTTTCATAACTGCCATACCTGCCAAGACCTGTTACTGATATGTCACAATGCAGGATGGATGAAAAAGGTACCGAGAAGACTGAAGTAAATGAATTAATTCTTAATTATTTTTTGCTTAGTATGCTTTAGAAAACATATATCTGATAAAATCTGAGTGGAAGCAAATGATCAAAATGGCAAACTTAACTTTGATTTAACCTCTGACTGCACCATGGTGTTTATATGCCACATGTTCTTGCAAGGTCCCGTACAGTGTATATACAAGATCAGCTGACATTGAATGGGATGTTTGTGTTCTTGTGACGTTTGAGTAGCCAACACAGGAACTTTGACAGTTGTTTTTATTCTGTTTGTTAGTGAAGGTTATAATATCTTGTTAAATATCCAAACTTGCGGCGTCACCTTTCATTAAGAAATAATAATTTTCCTCATCAGAGCCTCAGAATATAGCATTTTGCAGCAATTTTCTCAAGCTCCACACCTCTGCCCTGTTGCAATCCCTCACTGAGATGCCAGTCACATCACTGCTGATAATACTTGTACAATGAGTGATCACATAGTGAGAGAGAGGAGACAGGATGTTGGCTGACATGCAGCCCATGAACAGGTTTGAGCTGGATAAGATCAGTGTTCTCCAAAAGCTTAGTTGTCACAAAAGGGGTTTGTGTTTTTTAGATTTATCCTCTTTTGATACCATTTTAAAAAGGCTAAATTCCCTGGCATGCAAACATGTTTGTTTAGTGTTGATGGATGGCCAAGACAAGACAAATGGTGATTTTTCACTTATTTTGGAAGAGTGCAGTGGTGCATGCCAAAAAAAAAGAAAAACACTGGATTAGATATTGGCAGTTTCAGAGGCTGATAGTAGAATGATCTGACTATGAAGGACCCTGCCCAGCACTTGTACATCAGCTAGTGAAGATGTGCAGTAAGTTGGCTCAAAAACAACAGGGGCCAGTGTTTTGATGAATGCTCTGTGCAGCCAGTGTGTGAATCCTGTCTCTGCTGCATGGAGGCAGCCTGATTGTAAACATTCAGGTGCCAAATCATTAAAAAGTTGCAGCCCTTCAAAATGCATATTGTTCTACTGAATCACTGGAATGGTGTAGATAAGAAGGAACCTGTGATTATAACTAATAAATTCAGGGTTTGAACATTAGTGTTTGTACTAAGACTGGATGACAGAGGTCACTTGTCCACGCACGCACGCACGCACGCACGCACGCACGCCTACCTACCTACCTAGGAATGTAGCACACAGTTTTGCAGGTTGTGCCAGGACCAGGTGGTGGTTTTGACAGTGCCTTTGCTGCTGGGGTGGCATAAGCTGCAGACATGTGATGACATTGCCTTCCTGTTTGTGAGAGTTGTGTGTTTGCAGCAGCTGTATTATACAATTCTGTCTTGAACTAAAAGTCCTTAATAACTATAACTATAACCACGATTTGTCAGGAGTGGCCAGTGTCGTTGATGATGAGCACATAAGAGTGCAGTTTGGGTGAGCACTTTTCTGTCCAAACCCGACCTGAGCCTGCGGGAGAACGAACTGAGCCCAGCGTGAGCTCAACAGACTCCTTAGCTTTACTACATCAATATATTTATACTATTTTTTAAATACTTTTTCCTCATTTACATAAGCTTGATTAATCTTTGACCTTTGTTGTCATATTTAATGAGTGTGACTATTTGGTCCTTATTAAATTGGTGGAGATGAAGCCTTTGTATGTGTGTGTGTGTGACTTTCCACTAAGGCCATTTTTTTAGAGTTGCTATTTTCATGCAAATTTTGAATTGTATTGTATGATATCTGTACCGATTTATTTCTAGCTGAAAAATATTGGGCAGTGAACATACGGAGGCAGCATTTATGTCAGAATAGGCAGAATATCAGTATTGAAGTTCCAATATAGGGATCATTGTATTTCTTTATAATTCCATAATTGCAGCAGTCTTGGGATTTATATATGCCCTGAATGTGTTTGTTCATGTGTGTATACTTTGGTGTGTGTATGTTTTTGGTCTGCTGACACAGTTACAGTTTATGCTAATGACATTGTCATCTGTGTTTCGGCTTTGCTCTTCATCTTTTGTTGGCTCACCTCCCTCTCCTCACATCCCTTCTTGTCTCAGTGCTTCTCTCAGTCTCTCCTTTTTTATTCACAGCAGAGCTCATCACTGTCTGGCAAAGTGTGCGTGCATTTTGCAAAAAGGCAATCAGCTGGCACAAATTGAATTTAAATTACTTTTACACAAAAGAAAGGATTAGTTACTGGTAATAGTTATACTGTATCTGGATGGCCAGTAAAACCAAATAACCTGTGTTCATTTTACACAGAGTTCAGTTTACATAGACTTTGGCCGAGGGCGGTTCATCTGTGCGTGATATTACCATATCAAACTAAAGTATTATTCTCATTTTCTGTTGCTGTCAGGAAATTTAATGAAAATACCCCCAAATAAAGAGTTTGTCAGTCTCTTGGTGCTGTCTGACTGTACAGTCTGTTCGTCTCTGCTCCAAATTCAGTAGTTCATTCTGAGTGCATACAGGATATACTGTATGCGTACAGGGCATAAGGGTAGATGCACATATGATACCAGCAGGACAAATTGTTGTTTTTTTTATTGTCTTTTCGTAGGATTTAAGATAGTAGTAAGAAGACGGTCAACAGGCTTAAACTTTAATCTTTAAAACCTGTATCATGTAAGGAATTCCAATTCAAAGACAAGATTTTTCCCCCAGTAACAACTCTGTGAAAAGAAACTTTATTGGTCGTATTAACGTCTTTAAATGCTGACCACTGCTAAAGGCAACCAATTATTTGGGCCAAAGTCTACTACAAGTTATTGTAAAGACAGTTTCCAGTAAGAAGTAAAAGAAAAGAGATCACTATACATTCATCACATAACTACAGGACCAACATGTAGACCTATGAATGCACTCAATTAGTCCCCATGCACACTGAGGTTTGACAGATGGCCTAGGACGAGAAGGTAAACAGAGAGTGCTTGGTTAACCGCAGTAACCCAGCGGCCAAACTACACATTTATTCTGGCAGTCAGTGCAGCAGGACCCCCATGGGAATAATGTGGCATGCTAGCTTTGTATTACATAGCCTCAGAGAGGCTGACTCTGCCTTGGAAAAGTAATGGCTTGCCACGGTGAATTATGAAGATGGATTCCATTCTAGCAGTTGGTATAATACAGCAGTAGAGCTTATATGAAAGCATTTGATTGTTGATCGTCGTAGTACTATGAGAGGCCACTGTCATTAGACTTACTGCCCTGATGTCTTGCAAAAGTTTCTGATTACGACTTTAACATGTGGGAGGCTTCAGTAATGTCTTCAAAGATGTCTGTGATGAGGTGTTCTCTCTTTATCTGCTGAGCTGGATCTGGTTTAGGTGCATCTCATTAAAATTCAGTACTACAGTACTGACATCGGTGGAGTTGAAGCTGACTTGACAGTTGTGACTTGATGTGGTTCACGGAGATCAACCCCCCTTTTTTCTGTCCGACTTCTTGTTGAACCCAGAGACTTTATGTTTCTGAATATAATGCTCTGTAATCCTCAAGAGTCCTGGCAAATGAAAACTTGAGTGAATGACGTGAAACTCTGTTTTGAATTTGACTCATTGCACTCATCTAAGAAAAAGCACTCCCCGCATCCCTTTTTCATTTTCAAAAGCTGACTCTCCTCCTTTAATATATCCAGCCTGCTGTGCTGGTGGTTCATGTTGTTGTTGCGATTTTATTCAAGTCCAATGAGGCATTTCCCGTGTTTTTGTTTCACTTTTTTGCAGCCTAAAATATATCACGTCTTCACGTACACTTCACTTAAGCTGCTGAAACATCACGAAAAAGCTGCACTTGAATCTCATTACCACCAAATCACATACAGAATATACAAGTATATAATTAAAAAAGACATACAAACTGAATTGTTGTAATGACAATGAAGGAAAAATGAATTATAACACACAATGAAGAGGGAAATAAAATCCGTGTAAAGACAATGAAATTATATTGTAATTACACTACAGTGAAAATTTCCCCCAAAATATAATGAAGAGATTTTGTATTCAAATCCGTCTTTGATTCCATCTGGTTTTGGAAACCAGCTGTGCATTTAGGCTTTCCAAAATGTGAGTATTGCCATCATATTTTGTGTTGTTTATGCATAAATGCAGAAGAGATTGAGGGAGCCTGCTGATTGCTTTTTCTGAGAAAAACAACAGTTCAGTTCACTGATGATAGTTTTGTTGTGAAAGGTGACGAAAATTAAAATGTAGTTGTGTTTATATAGAAAAACACATTGAAGAAGTAGCAGCATGAAAAAGACACAACTACAAACAACTTAAAGTTGTGTAGCTTTGGTAGTGTATGCTGAAAATGTTAATATGGGACCATCAAATATGCAGTTGCTTTTTATGATGCATAAATAAACTATGAAGTGCATTCAGCATCTTTGCTGCTTCCTCCAAAATTCTCCTCTTATCTGCAGCAGAAAGCTGAAAGAGGACACAGCTCAGGGCCATAAAAGCACCCTCTGCCCCAGTTGTGTGTCTGTGAAATCTTAAACAGACAAATGACATCATGGAGTATAAGGTACAAGGAGCATGGAGTTTATGTTAAGCAGTGTAGAGCTGTGAAATCCAATTTGCTGGTTCCTGTGCATGCATCTGGTCATACGTCTGTGCATGCGTCTGTGTGTGTGTGTGTGTGTGTGTGTGTGTAAAGAAAGCAAAGTTACAGAAAAACCATCTAACATCTGTTTTCCATTTTTCCATTTTTTCATGTCAACGAAACTATAAGGGTCATTTTTGATTTTTGTCTGGCACATCATATGTACCAAAAAAAATGATATATTGAAAATATTGGAACAAAATTACAAATATTTTTTTCATTGCTCTAGCTTCTCTTGTATTCATTCAAGATGAAAACATCTTCTTGAACTGAGGGAAATTTTCTTCCTCTGACACACCACCACATTTTGGCAGCTCATGACTCGGTGGGATAATAGGGAACAGATTAATTTCAACCAAAAACCACCTAAACCCTCTTGTTTTAGCTCAGCTCTTATCAGTGGGCTCCATCTCTGATCCTCTCCCTGTTTTCTGAGCTGAAATAATCATATTGACCTAAACCAGCTTTGTCCTGGTTGTGTTGGTACTTTCCTCCACTCAAAACAACACACCTCTTTGTGTAACGCGAAGGAAAAATCCAGCTTTTGTTGTCATGGACATGATTTGCCAAGTGCAGACAGAGGGAGGAGGAGGAGGTTGAGGATCAAGAGGGATGTGTGACATTTTCTCAGTGAGACCCACAGTTCACAAAGAAGCCTCCCTCCTGTAACATTTTCACTCCTCATTTCTGTCTCATTTCAATAGTCAGTCCTGTGGTTTTTTTGCCTATTTATTGAAGAGATCCACGGCAACCATGTTGTTATCTGGACCATGGCTCAGCAGTGGTTTATTTACCTTGTGTCCCCCTGTTGAGGCTGGTGAAGGTCACCTCGCAGTGGGAGGGGGGACATTAATAACAGTAGACATGCTGGAGAGGACCTGCTGTACCTGCTTTAGATTTTTTTTTTGCTTTTGTTCATTGTTATGTCTGTCTCTGTCCTAATTTTTGTTTACTTTTGACTGTATTTCCTACGTTACCTCTGGGTTAGACTTGACCCAGTAATTTTTTTTTGGTCTTAATGACAATTGTCAAAATTATATGTAAAAAAGAAAAAAATGTACACCCTGGGCTGTGGTAGACTAATGGTTAGAGCGTTGGTCGGGGTTCAAATCCTGCTCTCAGCAACACTCTGGGCCCTTTAGTCCTTACTCCCTTACTCCCTGGGTGCCTTTACTGTATCTACTCTATGTATGGCAGCCCACTGCTCACACATGTATGTGTTGGGTTAAAAGCAGAGACCAAATTTCAATGTACACACACACACACACACACACACACACACACACACACACACACACACACACACACACACACACACACCCTGCAAATGTTCACATTTTTATGAAACAGCCATGTACTGGTAATACCATCCACGGTCATTCACAGATCAGTAGCTATTTGCACCATTCAGCATCAGCTGAATAAATAATCAGTAAGTTATTTTGGTGAGACGTTTATGTTTTTAAGCAAAAAAATGAAGTGTGTCAAAAAGCAAAATAGGCCACAGTAAATGCTGTTTAAAAGTAAAATCAACACATGTGATGCATCAGTCTAAATTAATGGGCTTGTACACGTTGGCACCCGTTGCTGTCAGAGCTCCTCATTTCATACCACAATGTGGTTAAAGAGCAGCAACTAGGTTGAAAGACTGTAGATATGCAACATATGAATTTGACGTTTTGCAGCCAGTAAGCAAGCACCTGACAAAACCTGTACTCTGTCTGTGGCTGAGTTGGCTCTTTCTTCTTACTTTTCTGGCCTCACTAGCCTGATCACACTGTTTGTTAGGGAAGGCAGACATGACCTCGTGCTTACCCAATGGTGGAGTCTCAGAGGGGCTCTTATCTCTGTCAGCCTTGTCTTGGTGTGGCCTGATGAAGGCATATCTCCACTCTCACTTTTTTAACTTGGCCATTTTTGTAGCTTAGTCATTTAGTTTTTTGCTGTGTTGGATTTGACCTAAAAGTCCAGATCACGGTTAAACTGACAGAACAGGTTCTTGTAGGTGGTGGAATACTGCACGCCTGCTGCTTTGCCGCCTTTAACCGTGGGCTGTTAGCTTAGAGGTGACATCTCCACCTGCCACTCTGTGATCTCTGCTATAACAGCTGCAGTACATAGATAGAAACACAACATTAAATATAAAAAAAACATACAGCAAGACATAAACAGGACATGCACTGCACGGGGTCTGAAATGGGTTGCTGGGTATTTTGTCGGGATGTCATTTCAGTTTTTATATTGTGAAAATTGTGGGAAGTTCCACTTCCTGTTAACTATCCCAACCAGACATTGTCAAAGTTCCACCCGTAGCTGTCCACATACCACATTCACATATGCAAACTGTTCTCTCGTTCCCACTGTTGACTCTGGGAACCTGAGACCTGGCCTCTGTTGTGGATGAAAGTAACAAACTGTGTGCACGTATAAGTGTGCATTTACCAACACATGTATAATATGTGTTTGACATCTGTTTGCAGCTTCAGTAAAACTCCACAGCAGCAGTCCATGACTTTTATAGTGTAGTCAAGTCCCTAAATAACCACTACCTTTTGTTTTAATCCGACTGAGAGCTGCTTTTCCTTTCACCACTTCCTTATTCAACGCTGAGCATTTGGGTAATTATAATAATAAATAAATTGCCTTGAATTACAAATTGTCTGAATTATGTAGCACATCAAGTTGAACATCTGTCTCTCACACATGAAATAATTTAAAACATTTAATACAGTAGAAATCTTTTGTAGACTTAATGTTTTTCTCAGCAAATTACAGAAATTTCAGTGCAGAAAAATGAATAATTGATTTGGTCTCCTACAAAGGGTTGTTTTGGTGCTTTTCAGTCTCTGTAATGATAAAGAGGGGTGTGGTGAGCAGCTAAGGCTTTAAACCACAGATATTGCTATGTAACTGCTTATGTAACCGCTAAACCAAACCATGACATCATGATATGCCTACAGTAAAGGAATAAGATCAGTGTTCCTCCTATTATACTGCTCACATCTTAATGCTTTGTTACTGTCCACTTTTTTTTTGCGTCTTGCTTTTCATTCTGAGCCAATATTATTTTTCCAATTCATGGAGATTTTACTCTTTTAATGTGAAATATAAACCTGTGCATAATGACAGGTAGAGGAAAATGTGCCTGCTAGCTGATGTTCTCTGCATGCGAGGTTCTCTCCCAGAGGGTTTTGGTGTTTTCAGATGTCTGGGTTGAAGGGATGATCCCAGGATGTAGTTTTCACACTTGACTGACAGTCTTCAGGGCTGGACAGCTCTCTGTGTCTGAATGAATGGTTCCACTGTTTTCTGTGTGCCAGTGTTTCTGGAAACAGCTGTGAGGAAAGTAAGTTCATGCTCTCCGAGGTGTGGGCGTGCCACATGTCTGTTTCATTCATTCAGAAAGAATAGTAATTTCAAGTGTGGCTTGTTTGTGCGGTTGCCATTAACAACACTACCGAAAGGTTGAGCAGATGCTGTGCTGTTACTTATTAACCATAAAGCACAGTCTGACCAGCAACAGTGAGAACACAAACATCTCTCTAGCATCTGAAATTCAGTACGTGTTAGGGTTAGAGCTGCATGAGGGGGCAGTGTCCCTCCCCAGCTTCCTCAAACAAAACAGTGTGCGTGCTGGAATCATGTAAATGCACTTTAAGGGGTTTGAAGGAATGTTTAGCCCACAGAAAGTGTCATTAAGAGTAACTGCTTGCTTATATTTCAGTTAACATGCTCGAAAAAGGCAAACGTTCCATGCTGTTTTCTTTACACAGGCTTGAAAGTGGACCTGTGGAGAATCACAGCTATGACAAATACATATCCTCAGTTCTCTGGTATGTGCGAGACCATGATAGGACTCTGTGTGGACAGTGAGTTTCCCTGGCTCACGTTGAACTCCTCCCTGTTTTTTTACTTCCTCACATCCATTTTTGCTCCCCTTACTTTTCCCCTTTCTCTGCCATATTTCCTTGTCTCATCGAAGCACCTTGTTCCAGGGTGAGCACATCTGGAACACATCAGCACATGTAACTGCTCTGAGTAACAGCCATATACTGTATTCACTCACTGAGCTGTGATGCAGCACTTGCACTGACAGACAGAAAGCAGGCATGATGCAACATAATACTGCTACGACACACATGTGATGAGTCTCATGATGTAACAGGCTGAATTCAGTTCAGCCCTGACAGCATTACACATACTCAGCTTCAGAATCAGCACGGCTGGGTTCAGACTTAGCGTCTTGCTGCCACAAGCTGAAATATGCCCATAACGCCACATATAGAAAACTGTCATGTTGAAAGTTGTCCTTTGAGTATTTAATAGTGCCTGTTTAACTGTGCTGTGTCTAATATCAATACATGTTAAGTAAAGTGTAAAGAGTTGAATTTCACTACATTGAAACAGCTGTGTGTTAGAAGTGACACAAACAGCTGTGTGTTAGAAGTTTTTCTGGCATTTTTTTGAAAACTTATTCATCATGATTTATGTTCACATGTGTGCGTGCCTCTCGCCACATTGAGGAGAAGCTGCTGGCTGACATTTGATTACAACGGTCAAGCAAGATTGAATAATCTCTCTAAAACTAAAGCTGGATGAATGTGTTCCCCAAAAAACAAAAACGTGCACTAGCAGGTCACATGCTTTTCCAGCTGTCAGGGTCATGTTTAGGAGGATGTTAGGGCAGGGAAGCTAATGAAATGCTGAAATATTCATTTTCACAGTGATGGACAGATGAAGGTGTACCGTGAGAGTACTGCCTTCTTTTCAGTGTGCTGACAGCAAACACCAACCAGCTCAACAGCCTGCAGCCAAACAGCAGAACCAGGCGTGTAGCAGCAGCAGCAGCAGCAGGTCTAGACACCAACCAGGATCCACTGCACAGACTGTTTTTAGACACACAAATTTAGTGTTTTAAAAGTAAATAATGTGCAGTTAATCTCTCGATGCTGTAAGATGGCTGACACAAAGCACATAAGGTTGATTCTCCAAGGAGAAACTGCTGCCGTCAGGCTGATAATTACACTGTGCTGATAATTACTGTGCTGAGAAACAAAATGCAACTCTCTTGAAAAGCAGAGCAAAGCAGATTTTCTTTAAGGATTTTTTAAAGTTAAAGTTTTTAAAGTTACCAAAGTGCAGGTAACTACTAATGATTAACACATGATGCAAACGGAATGTCTTACAAACCTATGTCGCCTCTAGTTTTCCTTCTACTTCTACTGGGTGTTAGTCAGTATAATTATGTATATATATGTTATAGCAAGGTCAGTTCAGCATCTGTAAATAAAGAGAAACATGTTGACATGCTCAGCACAGCACACCTCATCCTGTCTTTTAGCACGCTGTGTAATGCTGCACCGTTAATTTCTGTGTGTTGTGCATTTGCATCAAGTGGATTAATTTTCGCTTGTGAGCCACGGGGGTGATTCTGCAGCACTTGGTAAACTGTCAGCTCACTGGATGAACACTCAACAATTTCTGTAGCCAAGAGAGGGCTTTTACATCACATTTTGGAATCGCTAGCTTTTAATCGCTGCCAGAAATACAATACACACAATTGACTGCGGCTGTTTTTTGCTGCGTGGGTCTGAGCTGCAGTGAAATAAGACTTGAGCTGCTCTGCTGATGAGCAGATCTGTTGGTGCAGGCAGTGGACAGACAGAAGGATATTTTTTTTTTAAAGCAGGGCCCAAACATTAAAATCAGCTTTGAGCTTGGTTTTAACTCTGTGAGGTTACATGTGATAGATTGAAGATGCTCATGTTACATAGACTCTCTACAGTACAAAAGAATAGCACAAGTCTAAAGGGAGGTTTGAGTGGTGGTGGATTTGTGTTAGTTTGTGTGTGTATGTGTGTATACAGGGGGAAGGATTATGAAAACACGGTTTTACTTCCCTCTCTGCACATGTTTACACAGCTTCCTGTGTGGTTCCTTTTTTTAAATTGGTGGTTGCTTTTGTTATCCTTGTTAAATATTTAATTGTGTAACAAATCTCAAATGTTTTCTAATCCAAAGGATGTTTAGTCACATAGCATTTCACCTTGCTTGAGATAAGGAAATGTTTGTATGTCTTTAACCTTTAAATGTTGTTGTTTAGGACTGTAAACAATGTTGTTTTAGTTTTTAAATGGGGTTAAACCAATTTATCAGCTAAACATAGGTATCAGAACATAGGTAAATTGCAACTTTATCCCTGTACGGCTTGACAATTTGTAATGTAGATGGTGATGAGGCCCCAGTCAATTGATGGCTGATGTTTTGTGGCCGTCTTTATTGAAGATACTTGATACAGTTAGTTGTACATTAAGAGATTGGCGTGTCTGGGGTACTGCAGGTTATGATAAACGAATAAGTGGAGGATGAGATACTGACACTGATCCATCGTGTGTCCTCTGTCAGTGTCCCACCATCACCATCGGCCTCTGTAGTGGTAAAACGATGTTTGCATGTTTTGCATGCCTGTGTGGGGGGAAAAAAAACACATATTCTGAGAAATAATGTTTGAGATGTAACATGCCTGTGCTTACTTTCCAATGTCACCTCTCCTTTGAGTTATGCAGTGTGTGTGTTGAAAGCAGCGGTCACAGCTGTGATACATCACAGCCCCCGTACACACACACACACACGCACACACACACACACACACACACACACTCTGCTGTCTCTGATGTTTGTACATTTCATTTTCAGCCTGTACAAGAAGCTCAGATCATCAGTTTAACTCACACAGCTACAGATATTAGTCAGTCTGCCACCTGCTGGTTGAGCATGCAAGCATGGCCCTGCAGACAGACATGCTTTAAAAATAATTCAAATGTATTCATCATGCTGCAGTATTTCAATGAGCTTGCTTCCCCAAGAGACAACAGATCATTAGCTGCATAGACCCGAGTGAAGCAGGCCACTCAAGAATACATGATAATGAGTCTTGTGGTGGAGATGTGTAATGTTGAACAGTGGTGAGACAAATGCAGAGGTGTTACTTTGGTATTAATATTTTTTACAGTATATTTTAGCTTCTGTGTTTATGAGCTTTGACAACAGCAGGATATTAAAAGAGATTATTCTTCTACCTATCTGCACTGCAGTTCACCCTGATTATTCATTAACAGGTCTCTCTCTCGTAATCAGGTTTCTTTAGGACATCCTACTATCCAAGATTTTTTTTTGGAAAATTGGGGAAAAAAGTCAAAACCTTTAAACCTGACTTAGGTCCATGTTTACATTAATGGACCTAAACTACAAACTTATGCAACTTGTAGCTGAATGCCTCCTTATCCTGCCTTATTATTATTATAATGTTGGCCAACGTGAAAGCCTGTATTTTTGTTGTAACACAATTAATATTATTATTGTTAATTATTGCAGAGGAAATGCATTGTAGAGAAACTGTATTTGTGACTATTTACACGTTAGTGAAATGAGACACATCCCTTGTAGTCCGTTTTGTACACTTATATGGAAGCTTCGACTCCTTTGGGAAATGAGAAGTAGACAGCGGTCCATATTTTGACCAGTTCTTTTCACTTGTTTTGAATTTTATCAGGCTGTGTGACAGCATCATTATTTTTGTTATCTTCAGAGTTGACGGCAACATTTACAGTTCAACTGTGCATGACGTTGCTCCATGTGTGAATGCACCTCAGCACACACAGGAGAGCTGCAGTGAAGAATAGATTGTAATTCAGCAGGCCAGCCCACAGGCTGCCAGTTGATTAGCCTAGTTGTAAAATTAATTTTTGTGATTCACTGAATAAACCCAGGAGACAAAACCAGGGTGTGATTTACATTGGCTATGATCTTGCGCAATTTAATTTATACAAAGATTTTCATCCATTTAATATCTGTTGTTCAGACCAATGCATACTGTAATCAGTATGAATAAGGACTTACTTTGAAACTATAATTGCTCTGTCATTGTCGTTATTCTGTCACTGAATTCTTGCCCTCAGGAGTGTAGCTGAAGTGTGAAACCATCAGGCTGAGAGTATAGATGAGTAGCTGCTCTGATATGACATGAAGCAGCATTGACCCAGTGGTGTCGTGTTAATGTCTTAAAGTATTTATTAAGAACCTGCTGAGGCTCATGGATTCCAGCCATGCAGTACAAGTATGCAGGTCTCACATTATTACACTGTCTGTGCACGCTTGTGGGTGTTTATTCCGGTGATTCAGTTTGGAGGGGAGGGTAACAGCTGTAGCCATCTGGGACTTGTGTGTGTGTGTGTGTGTGTGTGTGTAATGTGGGCTATCCAGATGTTTCTGGAAAAGTCTTGTCAAAGGCTGTTTCACCATCAGGAGAGAAGAGGAGGATATAAGCCCAGCAAGTCCTAGTTTCTATGGCAACGGCAGATGTTTCCAAAATTGTTTGAAACAGAAATCCCACACAGATCTTATTTGTGTGTGTGTGTGTGTGTTGGCTGGATTTTCTCTTGAGTGTCTCGAAGGAAACTTGCGGATATTGAGGAAGTCCAAGGGAACATTTTCTTTATTACACTGACTTTATTACACAGAATGAAATATCAGCTCTCCGCTCACTCTGCTGCTGCATTGTGGCAGCGTTCTGTGGATAGGCCACCTTGGTGTGTGTGTGTGTGTGTGTGTGTGTGTGTGTGTGTGTGCGTGTGTGTGTGTGTGTGTGTGTGTGGGGGGTGGTAAATGACAGAGAGCTCGCCTCACCCTGCTGTGTGGCTTTTAAGTGAGCCAGTTGCATACTGTGAAAAACAGGTGTGTGTGTGTCTTTTACTGTTTAGAGTGTGTGTATTCCATGGGGTTTGTGTGTCTGTGCTGTGGTCATGAGAAGCTGTAGAGTCAGTGAGTGGTTAGTGTTGTGTTTTATGACTTTGTTTTGGCTCTGGGCCCATTCTCACAGGGATGCTACATGGGCTCAGTGTAGTTCCTGAGATATATGAGCATTACATAAACCCATGTTTAGAGTACAGAGTGCACTTTAATGTTATAGACTCAGGGCTTTAATTCAGACTTTAATTTATTTAAAACAAATTCATGGTGAATTTGCAGTACTCCATGATATTTGTTCTTGCTGTCTTTACTTTGGATACTGTTGCATTTACATATACTACACTGTTCAGGTAAGATATTGCAAAATGCGTTGAAAAATGATTTTAAGGCTGAAAGTCTAATGGGTTTTGTTGGTCTTCTTCCATCTCTCCAGAAGGAGTTTGCTGCTCCCCCTCCTCTTCTCTTCAGGAAGCTGAGCAATCCCGACCTGTCACCTGCAGCAACCGCTGTGACGAAATCCAAACTGCACCGACAGCTCAGCCAGGATGAGAGTCGGGCCCGACGCAGCAGCATGGCCATGACAGGTAATTACACATGAACATACCAATATACAGTAAGTAACTGTACACACAGCTGAGAAAAAAACTTTTCATTATCTAAATGTTTAATGGGGTTGTAACCAACCGCTTAAAAACATATTTTGAGTGTTTTTATGTACTGTTTTTTTCAGTTTTCAATAACATATAGGAAGATAAGATCACTACCCAAGACCACAACCCTAATGTGTTAAACATACAATTACAACTTTGTCTGATAACTGCAGCTTTTCTCGCAAAATTACAACTTGTTCTTTGCATTGTATTAAATAAGGTTGCAACTTAAGACCGTTACAAAACATGAGGGCTGTAAATGAATCAAGGAATGAACACTGTTTGCTAAACACTAAACTTCAGAAATCACAAGTAACTAGATGTGAGTGTTTTCCCCTTATTTTTGGCTAGAAATGACACACAGCACCTTTTATAGCGAGTGAACCCCCACCATTCAAAAATGAACCCAAAGTGAAGTAAAATGCAGCAACATAGAATCTAAGCACAAATCAGTGGCTTCTAATCCAGCCGTAAGTGTTGTATTCAGATAAAGTCTTAATAGGGAGGCAATCCATATTAGTCAGCGGCTTCTAAATCTTTGACCTCTGCATGATGTAAATGTGATCCTCCCTAATTTCAACCAGTCACACCCTCAGCTTAAATGCCTTGTGCCTTATTCATTGAGCGACCCGTGTTATGAGTTCATCCTGTGATTCTACAGTGTGTATCTCCAGTGCTGCTCCATGTTCTTAATCCTCTGGCAATCTGCCATGTCTATAATCTGTAGCATAAACATTAAGCCCGTGTGAAACAGTAGCTTTAAAATGTGGGTCTACTCCCTTCATTTGTCCCTTGTTTATTGGGTTTTAGAGAAATGGCACAGCTGCAGTGAAAATGATCAATGTGAGCTGTTATAGAATCTGAGCCACTTTGAAATCCATCCAGATATTCAAGGTGGAGACCCTCAGTGTCTGATTAGTTGTGGGTATGATTAATGACATTATTCATTGTGATTGTAGTCCAGTGCAAACAGAATCAGAGTCTCATTGTTTTCTTCTACCACCCTCCACAGGTAAGCAGCTTCTGCCTCTGTCCAGCAGTCTGCATGCTGGGGTAAGTCAGTTGGCCTGGCAGGGGGCTTCTGGAGGCTTCGGAGGCCCTGGAGCCACAGGGGGAGCATCAGCAGGAGGAGGAGAGGTCAATAACCTGGTTCGTATGAGGAGCCAGACCCTGGGACAATCTGCTCCATCACTCACTGGACTGGTCAGTACACAAACCCAAACACATGCATTCACAGAGACTGCAGACCCCCCATTGGTGTTGAACTTGATAAGAGGTCAAGACCCATATGGCTGAAACCTCCCAGAATGATTTGACAAAACCCAGACTCAGATTCAGACTGCCAGCTAGGTACAGACAGACTGAGGATGACTCAGGATTTTACAGCCACCACTCTCTCACACACACACACACACACACACACACACACACACACTTGTTTAATTGTTACTGTGAGAAAGTAATGGAGCGGAAAGTACACATTTAATTTGTGCGATGCTTTAAGAATTTACTGGGTCAGACTGCAGCACAGTGCAGAGCTGACCCAATATAATTGGTAGAGCTGAAGCCACTGCAGCATGACTGCAGATCTTTCCATTTGTTTGTCTACCCTGACCTCTGCTGGTACTAGAGAGGATTACAGGGGGAAATTACACTGCTCCAGCGTTTCTCAATTGCAATGACAGAAAACTTTTGGACTTTTATGAATGATAGTTTTCAAATATGAGTTAGTTTGTTTTCATATTGTTTCACTTCATTTCTGCTGGAGCAAACAATTTTTTTAGTTTATGTTGTTGCATTTAGGAATTCATAAGTGGTTCCCAGTCACATCATCCACCAGCCTGATGGAAAACCTGTTTGCAAAAACAAACAAAAGCTGAAATCCTAGTCCTCTTTATAAACAATAAGAGCAATCAGTTTGCTTTTCCTGTCATTTCTATTTACTTTTTTTTTTGCAAACCTGTGTACTTGTAGAGGAAAATCTTAGGTAAATGCAAATTATAGAGAATCTCAAATGACTGAACATGTGATTATAAATAATTAATTGTGACAGTTTAGTGATTTTATCACAATCTCATAAATAATTGGAATTAAATTATTAAAAGAATTAAAAGAAATAAAAAAAGCTCAGATAAAAGAAGATCAAGAAACTAAGTCAGTACCCAGTTGAACTGTGGCCTGATCAGGTTCAGGATGAGGATTAAACCAAATAATCAGGATTATTTGACACAACACTGTAACACCAGTGAAACAGAAAGCTACCAGCAGATGGCAGCTGCGTGAAATGAGACCATCACCTCACATCCGCTGTCAGCTACAGTGACTATGCTGTGAATGTCTCAAATTAACCATTTCTGACTTCATCACTGTTAATCTCACATGTTCCTTGAGGTTACTTTGAATGCACTCATTCACTCTATATAACCCATAAAAACACACCACACAAAATTGATGCATGTAGCAGGAAATTGTAGCTGGGATATAAAAGGAGAGTTATTCTAGTTGAGAGAACAGTGGTAGGTTATAATATTTCTCAAGGGCAAGTTTATTAGTGTTTTCCTTTTTTTTGGCAGGCTGTCTCCTCTCCTCTCCCAGTTCACTGCTGCTCTGTCCATCTCTGTGAGCCTCTCTCGGAGTAAACAGCAGCTCATGCACATCATATTTGAGCCCAGTGTTGTTGCTCAGGTCACGGCTGTCAGTTTCTACATTACAGGGCTTAAAGCGCCCTCTCATGGTTCAAATTGACTTACATTAGGAGTTAGGAAGAACACCTGAGCCCCTCTGACTCACACGTCATGTTTTTTCAACACTCCTCTCTCCTTTTCTTCTTACACTTTGTGTCACATAAAATACAAGATTATTCTGTATTTTGCTGCGGTAGATTTTTATTGGGTCTTTGATTTTATATACAGCAATTTTATATTTATTTTCAAGACCAAACATTTTTGTACATTATCTGTCTGCCTGTCTGTCTGTCTGTCTACTGACATGTTGTGAAACAAATATTCATATATTTCTTGACTAACCACTTATAAAGCTATTTAATGGCGCCGCAGTAGGAGGATTAGCGTTGAAGAATTTGTCCCCCTTGGTGTCAGTAAATTAAAAAGTGTGGTGATCCACCAGGGATGTTAATGGACAGAAACCATCTTTCCTCTAGGTCTCTGTGTGTGTTGTTGGTGTATGTGTTATTAAATTAAGTGAATGGAACTCATGGTGTGTGTGTGTGTGTACGTGTGTGTGTGTTGGGGAAAACACTTGTGGTCATCCAGATGGTTTTTACTACTTGACTAATGGATGAGGGTCTGCGGTCTCCTGATTCCCTGCTTCTCTGCTAAAGTGCATGTGGTTTTCCTGGTGTAACAACTAAGTAGAGCCTGGTAACTTCAACAAGTGCCAGGTGGTGTGTGTGCTTTTCTGTTTGTATTAAATCCACCTCTAAGTGCTCTGCACCTGGACAGTACATGAACTCATAGTATGTGAAAGATAATGAACATCATCTCTTTTTATGTAAATATTAAAAAAATGCACCCAGATTAGCATTGTAATAGCACGTGTTATGGAGGTGAAAAGAAAGAAGGCACCTGCTGGAAGAGGAATACAGGGCTGAACATGAGTGTAGTGCCGCTTGTTGATGCATTTTATTTTTTATTCTTTGGCACATGTATGTTTATTCCACACAGTGGGACTGTGCTGGGAGGAAGCTGGATTCAGCTGAATCTCCCTGTTTATTTATCTATCTCTCGATCAATCTATTTTTGCTTAGTTCCTGATTGTCTGTAAATGCTGTATATTGTTTCTTGTGTCTTTCATGTACGACGCATGAGACAAACTGTTCTCCGCAGCGTAATCATCAATGCAAACACACAGATTAATAAACCAGGAACAAACAGAGTGGTGTTCCAAGTCAGGCATCGGCCCCGCTGACCTCATCCTTATGCTTTTTGTGCCAGAACTGCAGGGGAACAGGCTGACAAAGCTGCCATTTAAATAAACATGAGAACATGTTGAATAATTGCTGTGCCCTTACCCAGTCTGTGACTGACACAGATGATCACTGAGTCAGCCTCTTACATCATAACCTGTACAGGCTGCAGATTATTCACCTGTGATTTCTGAAATCAGAACTGACTGAAAACCAGCTCCCCCACTCATCCCATGCTCTCTGTAGTGTGTTGCACAGGTCGGACTCTTATTCTGTTGTTTCTTTGCTTTTGCTGAGCAGTTAGTTGTCAGACAATGTGGCCCTTTGTTTTCACATGATTTTGAGGTTTGTTGTCATCCTGTCACAGGGAAAATCTTTCCTCCTCTTACCGCGCAAAATCTTTTTATTCACAAGAGTAGGAGAAGACTTGACAAGAGGCTAAAATTGCAACTTACTGACACTCTGTTGCTCTGTGGTCTTGTCACAGCCTGAGTTGTGAATTTGTTCACAGGTATTATTTCAGGGAAAATAGAGAGACATTTCATGGTAAAACACTAAACAGCACCAAGAGGGTAAAGTGCTTGGGATGTAGATGGATACAGAGGTGGTGACTGATGCTGAAGGTTGAGCTCTCTCACATACACAGAGAGAGCAAAGTGTGTGTGTCCCCTCCCGGCTTATCTACATGCCTCTCATGCTGCTTATTTTAGTATTCACATCACACAGACACACACATCACACCTAACCCTCTTCATCTTGCTGGAGGCAGTCAGTTGTCCTTGTCATCAGCATGATTCATTGCTAAAGTTTTGTTCTGACTTCACCTGCTGAGAGACACCCGGGCACACACACACACACGCACACACACGGACTTAAAGTAAGCATGGTAATGGACATAAAACCAAATCTTGACCTTCAAATGCCATTTGAAAAAGTAAAACCCTCAATACACAATGTAATACATAATGTTGGCACTCAAATGGCACTCACAAAGAAGTGCAAGTACACACACAGTGTTTTTAAATAACGCTTGCTTAGGGTATTTTATTCTTCATATTTTTCAGTTTTTCGTCTGAACTTGAGTACTGTCTTGAATGATTTGCATGGGTATGTGGGCTTCCGGTGGCGCGGTGGTTAGCACTCGTGCCTCACAGCAAGATGGTCCCTGGTTCGAATCTCGTTTCGGGGGGGTTTTCTGTGTGGAGTTTGCATGTTCTCCCTGTGTCTGTGTGGGTTGTCTACAGGTACTCCCGCTTCCTCCCACCACCCATAAACATGCACTATGAGGGTTAGGTTGATTGTGACTCTAAATTGTCCGTACGTGTGAATGGTTGTATATATTCTATATGTTGGCACTGTGATAGGGCGACCTATCTAGGGTGTACCCTACCTCTTGCCCGAAGTCAGCTGAGATTGTCTCCAGCTCCCCCCGCGACCCTGAAAAGAATAAGCAGTAGAAAATGAATGAATATATGGGCTTTCTTTTTATGTTCTCTCCAAAACCAAAAACTTTCTATAACTTTTTCTTAAAATATTGTTTTATTGTTGTTGCTACTGTCTTCATTCCATGTCTCTTCCACCTGTCTTTATTCCTTTTTCCTACCTTTCGCTCTGCTTTCATCTTGTGATCCTCTTTAAGCTGAAGAAGGAAGGAGGCTTGAGCTCAAGAGGAGTCACTCAGCATGTTAGTAGAAGAGGTAGAGAGTGGTGTGGAGCAGGCAGGAGAGCAGTGACAGAGGTTCAGGTGAGAGACGCGTCTGCTCAGCTCGGCTCCACATAACTGCAGTGTCCTTGTTTGAACTTGGACTCTGCAGTAGAGAAGAGGCAGCTGCAGCAGGTAATACTTTTAGTCATCAACAACTTCTTCACAGACAGTAGCTCTTTCTGAAAATTCACCAGAGTTGTCCTACTTGATTGAGAAATTTTCACTTTACAAATGTGTAGTGGTTTAAACATGAATATTGGTCAGAATAGTTCTCTCCAGAGAAAGGACATCCCTAATAATTTCATATTTTATTTACTAATATGAAATTCATGAATACATTTTTATTACCATTAGTCAAGCAAAACAATATCATTTTAGGTACAGCACATGAATACAGATAACAATAACAATACATTTTACTAACACATAATCATTCGAAATTACACCAAAACATAAGCGTAGTTTTTGTAACAGAAGGTTATAGTCAGTTAGTACATGAAAAGCTTCCATCACTGTGTATTTGTCATCAGCAACATGCAACATAGAGGACCCACAATGTATCCATGAGGAACTCAAGAATCTGTATAAGTCTTACTACAAAATAGAAATCAACAACAATTTGTTCTGAAGTAGAACTGAAACAATGGAAAAACTGCACGGGACAGGAATTATATAAATAAATTGTCACTTGCAGCACTTCATCTTCATCCATCTTAAGAAAGAGTAGCACATCAACAGTCAAACAGGGACACTTTTGACTAGTAAGTCAGGGTTCTCTTTTTACTGTTGAATGTGAAAACAAGGAGTGTTACAAGTTGTCTTCCCATCTCACACCGCTGCTTCTCACACCTCAGCAGACACGAGATTCGACATCTCCAGCGGTGCATCCCCTGATGAGATGGAAAATATTATGCAAAAGGAGGGTTGAGGGGAAAAGAGCAATGCTGTGATGGACATTTTAAATAAATCAAGTCAGAGTGTGATTAAAAAAAAAAACTCACACCGTGGGGAGAGGATGTGTGCAGGGGGTTGAGGGAGATGGATGGATTAGAGATGGAGGTGAGCCCTGTTTGGCCTTGTGCACCTGCTGTCTGCTCCATCACAGAAAAAAAGCAAACACACAAATGAATTTACAGATAAATAAAAGGTACAAACATATCACGTTAACCTAATTTTCTTGTTTTCTTTCTGGTCTTCTTTAAATGTAAAGCAGTTTATACAATTACTACCTTGACTTTACAGGACTTAATTCCATCATTTTACGAAGAAGAGCATCCTTTGTATATTTAGATCTGCTGCTACATTTCTTTAAAAATTATTTCACTGTTATGTCAAGGCTTATTATTATGAAGATGTTTATATGGTTCTAGATACGAGGGTGAAAAATGCACAGGCAATGATTTGCTTGAGTGAGAAATCGTCTATGGCTGTACTCTAAATACCTGGGATATCAAACACTATAATATCAGTTTACCAATGTGCAAGCTCAGCTGACTTTGATAGGGATGGGATGTCAGTGTGCTAGGTTAATTCTATGGTTAATTAAATGATTATTGTAACAGTAGAATATAACAGTTTGTAAAAATGCCATTGATAGCATGACTTCATTAAAGTAGCAAATGTGGATCAGGCCATGTTTAAACTGTTGCTTAAAAAGATGGCTGAAGTGGTTAAAAAAAGCGTTCAGTGGGAAAATTACCTGCAAATTACCCTGAAAAGTTGGTGTGGAGCTTTACTGCAGATCATTTTCACTTTCAAACTTTTGTCATTGCTCTAACTTGAAAAGTTGAAGCAGCAGTAAAGCCTTTTTTCTCCTCTTTTATGATCTGGCTTCTAATGTCTTCCTTAATTATAAGATTTAAATAGGCCAATAAATAATTGAAGCGTGCGATGGATCTCACATTATAAAAGCTCTTTATAGTTCAGGCTGGAAGTTTCAAGGGGATTGATTTCATAACAAACACTTCCATTTTGCAGAATTACGCTTGTGTCCTGTTAACTGCAGCCCGTGGGCTATGTCTGCTGCTCCTCTCTACTCATTTGTCATCACCACAACCTTTACAATTTTTCCTCACGGTGATGGACTTTAATTGGGTGAAAATGTGAGAAGTGTATTCAACAGTGCGCAGGCCCTCGAGTCACTGGTCAGCTGCAGCTCAACCTGTAATTACCAAAAGTCCTCTTTGGCCTCTCTTTTAAATCGTTTTTGTTCATTTTCTCCACTTACTAGTCATTCCTGGGCATGTGCATTACAATTTCTCTCATCTGTACCTCTTTTCCTCCATCTCTCTTTTTCTCATCTACCTTTACCTACTGCCTTATTAGCAGCCAAGAGCTTTTTTCACTTTCAGCCAACCATGGAATAGCTTTGCATGGATGGCCTTTGTGTGTGTGCACGCGCGTGTGTGTGTGCATGTATTAGCGGAAAATATTAACCTGACTCAATTTCCAGACCTGTAAATGTCCCATGACTTTAATGCTAATGGGGAAAAATCAGATGGTGCATTCTATTTCTCTTTGTTTTTCTTTTTTCTTGTTCTTGGTCCACATTTGGCTAATTGCCCCTGCTTGTGCATGACAAACATTTGCAATACTCCAAGTCCCACATTCAGATACGCACCAGAATTAGGTTTACCAGTTCATTAGATTCCACTTGATTTTTGACGGTATTAGGTTAAATAACTGCCAATACACGCACACGCGCACAGTCTCACTCACACCAACACTCCATCACGCTTTTTAATGCTAAAAGTAACCTCCTGCTGTGAGAGCCAGCATGACTGTCTGCAGACAGCAATTAGGGACAGACCATGAAAAATTAAATGTCTGCATGCAATCAGTGCAGGTTTGGAGTGCACGCAGGAAAAACACATCACAACATCCGCCGAGGCTCCTGGCAGCTAATTTCTTTGTAATAATTAGCCAACATAAAATTATTATTTTTCAGACTTTTTTTTTCATAGCTGAGAAGGAGAAATGCAGGACAAATGGTGCCTCTTTTATTCCAAGAAACCTTCCATCTTTTATCTTTCTATCTTTGTTTCCTTTTCCCACTAGTTACCTAGTGTTGATAATACATGTGGGAGTGTGTGTGTGTAAAAAGAAACAATTAGTCATTCTTTTGCCTGGTATGACAGCAAGCATCAGGAGCTAATTATACCCGATTTGGGGGAAAAAAAAGGTAAAAACAGATTTGTTTGCAGCACCGGTTAACAATGGTCTAAATGATGAATTAGTGTCTGGAAAATAAAGAGTCTTGTGATTCACATATTGTCACATGAAAACAAGCTTTTTTAAATGCAGAAAACCAAAACTTAAGAACATCTTTGTCTGTGCACAGGTAAATTTAACATTGTCATTTTGTCATTTTACTGTTTATGCCACAATAAGTGATCACTGTCTTGATCTTTTCTATGTATTTTGTCAGTTTAGCAGATATAGTCACACCCAGCTGAACATTACACTTGTAATTGTTACCAAGCTTCATTGAATGAAATCAGTGAGACTAAAATGCTTCCTGCACTGTCGACCCGCTTAGCTGCCTAGACATATAAAGCTTAAGCAGACCCTCATAAGATAGCCTTGGACAGTTGTTTTTTCAATAAATCCAACTTTTTTCTGTTTGTGTCTATATATGGACATGAGATGAGACATGACGGTATTCAGTGACGCCTGTGGGGACAGGGATTTGTTGCAGCAGAAGGAAATCAGCCTAGAATTAAATTATAAAGCAGATGTAGACAAAACAAGTGAACTACAAATCAAGAATGTTTTACTGCATATGTAAAAGTCTTAATGCTTCTGTGTGTGTGTGTATGCATGCGTGTGTGCACGCGTTTGTGTACGCGTGTGCGCGTGCGTGTGTGAGAGAGATGAGAGATGAAGATATTCTTACCACTTATTATAAGTCGCTTTGGATAAAAGCATCTGCTAAATGAATGTAATGTAATGTAATGATATTATGACCACATAAGATGCTATAGGGCACTGAATCACCTTTTCATTCAGTCCCTTTGTAAGTATAAAGGATAGTCAGCTCATGGATAGTGAACATGCATGCATGTAATGAACATGCTGTCAATGAAAGCATTTAGTACTTGTACTGCTTGACTGAAGGTAATTCTTCTTTGTCGGCACATAGAACGATCCATGATTTATTATTGTTTGCTTGTTTAAATCTTTTAATTAGCAACAAGTCATTGTGAAGAGGAGGATGACTAATTTAACAAAGTAAGTTGGTGGTATTTCAAGTGGTTATGTGGAAACAAAAATGGAAAACTGATTTTAGAAGAAAAACACAAACAAAATGTGTTAAAAAGCTTCCTAACATGGGCTTAAATTTCACCATTTATTTGACTCTGTTAACAACTGCACAGTGGCTGAGGCTAAGCATCATAATATTAGCTCTTCACAGGTAAAAAAAGGAAAAAAATAATGGGATCATCGCTACAGCCTGTGTTGAGACTCAGAGATGATTAAAACATCAGTGTTGAAGCTAAAAACATGTTTCTATCATTAAACAGAAAATCAGTCAGTAAATGAATAAAAGAATAGACACAAATACCCTGGCTGAAACACTGTAATACATGAACAGCATAAAAGGAAAAACATCAACAAAGAGAAAAATGTAGTGAAACAGCAGAGTACCTGTACTCTATGGGATTATTTTGAATTGTACCAACCCCAGACTGTCCCTTTTGTCTTCAGTTCTATTTGTACGGCATAGGAAATCAAACAGTACCAAGATTCTGATCCTGCATACACGCGTACACGTTAATACGCTCTAAAACATAATCTCACACACACGTACACATAAAACCTTGTCACCTAGGCAACTGTCAGGAGTTCAGAGATGTTGTGAATGTCTTTGTGGTGGTCTCGCTGTGAGATGATTCACACATCTCTCTCCTCATGTTGCTGCCTCTCCTCCTGCTCGGTTTAGCTCTGAGCCTCCTGTCCACTATGGCTCTGTGGCTTCATCAAACCTCAGTTGCTTGTTTTCATGAACCTAAGACAGTTTTGTTTTGTATTCAATAAGGCAGGCTAGCTTACACCTAAAAGAATCGGTGTGTCCGGTTGTGGTGGTGGGGATGGGGGTTCGGGTGTAATGATGCAGGCTTTACTTGTTTGTTCCCATACAGCAGATAAAAGCAGAGGGGAGATAAACCATGGCTCTGCTGTGGTTTTGCCAGTGGTCACTCTAACAGAAGACAGGAAGAGGGAGCGCACATGTACATTCACATATTCATCATGTACACACAACTTCAGAGTGTTGGTTTCTCTGAACACTAATAGTTGTACCAAGAGGAGGTCTGTTTTTTTTCTTTAGTCATGCTGGTCTCTAGTTATTTCATTATTACTCACAAACCTACATGTTGAACAGATAGTAGGTGTTCGTACTATTTGTCCTGATACCACAGCTAATGTAGTGATGTGCCAAAGTCCAGCAGCAAACATGATGGATAACCAAGATTTTGGTGTACTCATTAGAGGTGTATTCTTATTCTTATTCTTATTCTTATTCTTATTCTTATTCTTATTCTTTTTAAATGTTTCGTTTAGAGTCATGCAAGAGACAAACATTCCAGAACTTAATCAAAAATATCTGTTATATATTCTTGATTATTCCTTAAAGCAATTTGTTAATATTTGAATATTTGAATTTTTCTTTTTAATTTTTATAATTACAAACAATATAATTACAACTTTATTTATTAACTTACAGTGTAAAGCCCAAGTGGACCACAACATCCCCTTTTTGGCAGCTGTGATTCTTACTGTAGTTAAGTAAGGAAAATGCTCTTTGAGAAACTGAGGTTTATGTGAAGACATTATTTATACCTCTGTTTAACTTCTGTATTTCTGTTTATTATGCTCATCTCCCTTTGAAAATAGTTTTATCGTGGAGGTATTTTTCAGAGATCAGCAAGAACATACACACACACACACACACACACACACACACACACGCACACACGCACACACACACACACACACACACACTCAAACAGTAACACTCGCATGGTGTTTCTTTTTCATTAGCAGTTGTGTATTTATCTGCTCTGATTAGTTTTCAGCTTCTAGGACCTATACTATAATACTTTCTTTTGGCTACATGAAAATGGTGTGTGACTGAACTCTTGGTCAAACTCTTGTAACTGAACTGTTGGTCAAAGTGTGTGTTTGTTTTGGAAAGCCTGCGGGTGAGAGAAGTTAAAAAAAGCATCTGCCTTTCTGTCCGCAGAAAATCCTTTTCCATTTTACCTCTACTTCTCTCTCAACATCCAAATTTTTCAATTTTTTTTCCAGGTAATTGAATTTCAGAATGAGCCAGTGCAAACTGCAGGGGACACACACATACACACACACACAGGAACACATCTCATTTCCAGAGGACACACGTCTTATTGATCTCACACATGAATTCTGTCCTTCATGCCAGACTCAATTTGACAGACCTCAATGGTCAGTGTTTTATTTATTGGATAGTGTTTTGGATTCACACACGCACACACACACACACACACACACACACACACACACACACACACACACACACACACACACACACACACACACACACACACACACACATGTGCCTTTGCCTGTCTATGAAAGGTAGACCTGGCAATGTGGCTGAAGCCTTTGACTGGCAGGTTGACTGATTGCTTGCAGGGATTGATTAGTGAGGTCTAGTGAGGCAGAACTTCCTCCTGTCTATCAAAACAAGAAGCTGAACACGTCTGTCCTAATTACAGAAGTGTGTGTGTGTGTGTGTGTGTGTGTGTGCGTGTGTGTGTGTGTGTGTGTGTGTGTACAAGGCCAGCACTTATCAGTCTGGCAAACTGTGAAGTGGGTTAATTGGAAGTGAAAGGCTTGATTTGGAATGAGATCCATAACAGTGCAACTGATCTCAGTGAGTGTGAAAGGTAGTTGTTATTTAGTTCATATGAAATCCAAGTTTTAGTACTGCTGAGTCAGGTAATGTATGTTGTGTGTGATGTGTATAAGACAGGATACAGTTGAAACAGAAAGTAGAGTCTACAGTAAATTAATGAATACATTGTTCATGAATTAGTCAAATACAATAACATGGTATAAACTATAGGTTATGATAGGTTGTTGTTTATTCCTTAATCTTGTATTCTGTTGCAGTTTGGAGGTGTTTTGTCCAGTGTATCGGCTGTGAGTGTTTGCTTCATCTGATTTTAAATTGCGAGGGAAAAATGAAGATAAGACTATGAAAAAGTTGTTACTTCAAGCACAGTGTGTTTTTATGGCAACACTAGTTTGTAGTCCTGTCTAGTTGAATTTTGTTGGGACTGGAATGTGTTAAAGTTACACCTCAGGTGTGAGAGATGTGTAAAGAACAAATGTGGAAAATAGCAGAGACTTGCAGACATAACACAACCACCAGTCTCTCTCTCCCTCTCCCTCCTTCTCTCTCTCTCTCTCTCTCTCACACACACACATATACCCTGGGAGCACTGGTTAATCATGTTTTGAACACTTGTCTGTTTTTTCATATTTGCACATTGAGACAAATGTGTGGACATGTTTGGTGTCACACAAAAGAGCAGAGTGAGACAGCTTGATTGCATGGGTTTGTGGTTGTGTGTGGTGACAAACTACAAATACACACTGCACTAATTCCCACAGAAACAGAAACTCCCTCAGAAACTCGGTAAGGAAGTCCATTTTCTGCTTCCATCACATTAGCTACAAGGACAGTATCTTTACTCACTGACTAATATCAGTCTACAACCAAATGCCAAAGATGATCACTGTTATCCACTTTTCATGTCAGTGTTCTTAATGTCTTAATGTCATATATACATGTATGTATGTATATATGTCTTCGTGTATACCCAGTATATGTGTTATAGAAGCTCAGCTTTTCATTGATTGAAATCTGATTTTCTCATCATAGAGACAAGATCATGTTTTTTGCTTTAATTGGGTGAACAAATAGTACAAATGGATAATAATCTGTATATAAGAATATTGCATGTCAGGTCGCTGACATACAATATTGACAATACTGACATTGATGTACAGTAATTATAATGAAGGTTGGACACCCCTACAAGGCATTTATTCCAAACAGAATAAATCATGTTAAAAAAATGTCCGATGGCTTAAATATCTTAGATGTCTCCTATCGATGTCACCCTTTGGGTTAGCAGTCCCCATTGCCATCTTATTTCATGCTACATGTACACACAGCACTTCATATTGTTTTTATGCAAGATCAGCTGACTTTGAAACAGCTTCTTGCGTTCTTGTGACATTTTAACAGTGAAACATTTCAAAAATCTGAGGTTATCCCTCCTCACAGTCCTTGGATACTGTGTAAGCATCATATCAGTATATATTGAGCTACTGCTTTTGTGCTGTAGATGTAAAATAATTAGTTTAACAAATATAGCCTAACATCAGTGTGTTTCAGCATGCGTATGATGAAACACACACACACTTAAATAGGGTGATTATTGATTAGAGCTTGACTAATAATTAGGAAACCTGCTTCACTTGGTTTTATTAGCTTCCCCCTAAAGCTTTCTCTCTCTCTCTCTCTCTCTCTCTCTCTCTCTCACACACACACACGCACGCACAAACGAATAGTTGTTAATTAGCTGAGTGAGCTAT
Source organism: Trinectes maculatus (assembly GCA_016785345.1). NCBI lineage: Eukaryota > Metazoa > Chordata > Actinopteri > Pleuronectiformes > Achiridae > Trinectes > Trinectes maculatus. Next base: position 21,880 of record JAFBJQ010001926.1, on the reverse strand, counting down.
TGCCTCAGTAATGGAGCAGGGCAGGGAGATACTGTGTTGCAGTGATCTATGGTTTTTGGTCTGAGCTGACCCACAAGTGTCCTCTGTTCCAAAATCTAATGTCCAACATCCATCTCACTAACAGGGTTAGAGCATGCACAGTGCTTTGTGTCTCTCAGTGGCCTCTGTTTTCTCCTGCTACCAACCTTTCTTGTTTTTCTCTCTTTTGTAGTCCTCCTCTTTTTTCAGCACTTTTCAGATCCTGTTCAACCAGGCACCTTGCAGTTAGTTTAATCTGTCTTATTGTTATAGGCCTGGACTGTTAGAGGTCTGAGGTTTTCAGAGCTCTGACTGCAGTCCTTTTCTTTATTGTTCAGCCTGAGGTCTGAGTTCAGTCAGATTCAGCAGATACATGATCTTTATCGACCACTTCAGTTACAGAAGATCCCATCACTGCTTCTTTCTACCCGTATACTTTCCTCTCACCATCAGTCTGCCTTCCCCCTCTCTGTATACCGGGGTTTTATGTTACTAGCCATCCATCACACTGCAAAAGTATTGATCGGTACTGTTGGTCCTGATTATAAGCCTGCTTGCTTGTTGTGTGAGTAATAGTAAGTGTATTTGTTGATGTGAGTATCTTTTTTTTTTTTTTTTACAAATTCAGAAAAATTCGAATAGAGCAATTGAATGACTGATCAAGTGTCACCTGTGGTGGTGGTTGGGAAAGTTGGGTACCTTGACATTTGAACTGGGGCAGTACTGTTGTGGTCACCAGTATGCAACCTTTCCTCTCGTATTGTGTGTATGTACTAAATAGCATGTAGACAAGATTCAATGGTGAAACGATTCCACAGGTCTGATGGAAATGCAAATACATACTGCTCCAGTTCTAATCTAGATGCAGTCATAAACGTCTGTGCAGTTCTCTGTAAACGTGAAAACTTTTGGTCAGAGCGAGATAAAGACATGGGATCTAGGTGGAAATAAAGTTACAGAGTCTAGTCTCTTTCTGAGTGTTTTCTGGCCCAGCTCACGCACACAGCAGACACAAACAGTGGCCTGAATCCACAAGTAGTTATTGAAATGCCTCCAGGAGGACATTGTTCAAATTAAAATACATCTTGGAGAGTTTCAGGCTGCCTTTGAATACAGCTTCTTCAGGTTTAACCACAGAGCTTGCAAGGCAGTATGGGATTGGAGTCTTAAAAACTTCGACTGACTCAGTGTGTTCCAGCTTTATTTTACACTTTAATATATCCTGAAAAATGATATGAACACACCTGTGTTGTCCTGTGAGTTTAAATAAGAGATTTCAGACTTTTTCGAAGGACGTACATACTAAGTGTCCAGCAATTAGTGTAAATTTGTGTTAGTGAGGACGTCTGCTTTGACAAGACCCTCCATCCATCTGAGAGGTGTGGCATATCAAGATGCTGATATACACAGCAGGATTATTCCACAGTTAGGCCTCAGGCTTGTCACAGTAGAAGGGCACAATGAGATGTGAAATGCTGTCAAATGTCACAAGTCACAGATCTAGTTAGCCAGGAGGGAGCATGCAGTCTGCATGCTGATCACAGGAATGTCAACCAGAGCCATGACTGCAGAAATAAACATCATCATTCAACAGTGTCTTTTTTGCAAAGACATTTCCAAGACTGACCTCCATGTGAAGACGTGTTGCACTGCAGAATACTGATGGTGCTCATATCAGATACTGTGAAATCGTACTGCTGAAGTCCATACAATGTGGACACACGTGGTCCACATGAAAACTTTCTGGTCAGCTCAATGGTTCATTGTTAAATTCACTGATTTGCAGTTTTGATGCTTAACATGAAAATAACATTGTTGCATTTATTTTTGTTCTGTGTTTTTACTGCTTGTGATATTTTTAATCCTTTTTCCCATTAATACCGTGTCAATATTGTGTTGTCACTGTGCAGCATGGTTTCCCTGTACTGTTCCCTTCAGCATCAATCAGCCTGTTTCCTAATCAATAGTGACATAATGTTGAGTCTATAGAAATCAGGTCCCTGTGTTCAAGGAGATCCTGCCTTCCTCCATGGCTTTAACAACACACATTCTGTGACCAGTGTCAGTTAAGACACAGCATAGTGGTACATATGGGGATACATCTGTTTTATGGCAGGCAGAGAAGAAAAGCTCACTTATGGAAATTAGAGATATGCCCTTGGTTTTATCTGGATATATTTATATTTTATTTAATAAAATGTTGAATTTTATTAAATAAAATATAAATATATGTTTTATTTCACCTGTTAACTCGGTAACTAGACATTATGTATATTTTTCCATGATTTTCTAACATTTAATAATAATGAGTGAACTGATGATATAGATTTGCTTCCTGAATATGCTTTAGGACAGTTCCTACTTGCTGTAGCTGCAGACAAAAATACATAATCAGCAGGACAAAGCTGTGGGTTAGTGCAGATGTGTTTCTCACGCATTCCCTAAAGTGCGGTAATAAAAATCTGTGTTTTGGTGCACATACAGTATCTCAGTGCTGGTATGAGATGAGATGTGACTTAGTCCCAATAGATCAGTTGTGCTCTGCATTAATGTAGATGAATGTGAGGTGAAATAAGGGTTAGGTTGTGTTCTGGGGGTTCAAACATTGAAAAGAGTTAACTTGTAGAGTAGTGTGTAGGTCACAAACTTATATTTATATCATAATAGCAAGGCTGAAACAGTTGCAATATTTCTGCCTGTTCGTCATTGTTTTTAGCCATTTGTATTTTCATTTGCATAAAAATGAGAACACATCCAAAATTGAAGGGCAAGATTTAAAAAAACATCTAAGCCATTCTTTCTCACTTAATGCAGTTTTCAATGAGTTCAAACTATTCTAGACAGTGCAATAAAAAAACCTTGAAATGTCTGCCAAGAACAAAATGTCAGGTTTAGTCATGGCGGACCATAAAATAATTAAAATATTCCTTTGCCTGCTGTTAAGCGACTCTTTAATGGTCTGTATTTCTTTGTTGTTTGTTGGCTTCAGTTTATTCCTCACGGTCATTTGTTTGCTTCCCTCTCTTCACTCCTAATAGCATTTTTCATCAATTCCCAGCAACTTTTATTAGCTTTGCAAGCCAGAATGTATAAATGAAGGGTGAAAATACAAAGGACAAGCAAACAAAAAAAAGCATGCTTTGGCAGCTGGAAGGCAAACACCATTAATTCTCCCATTAGATTTTGATTAAAATCAAAGACATTTGTCAAGGACTTTTAATGAGGGAGGATTTTCACGAGAGAGGTTCAGCAACAAAGAAAAATAATGATTACTATGCTGTGGTAGCAGCAGGAAAGCGGCAAGAAAGCAACAGTTCAGATTTTGAGAAAGTTCAAACTAAGAGCAACAACAGTGGAGTCATTGCCTCCAAGGCTCCATGAATGCAGGCCGATGGCTCTGTCCTCCTGCAGTGAGCAGACTTCCTCCTGCGCTTTGATCCTGCTTAACAAACATGATAGTTCCTCCACACTGCTCCCAGATCCTGTTAAAATAGTGCAGTGCAGATGGATTGTTACTGAGCATTAAGTAGGTTGTCTGTTCTTTGTGTTTCTTAAACCCACTGAGGTAAAGTGACTGATGTAGATACAGTACATCAGTACAAAGCTAACCTTAAGGCTGTTATTCGGAGCTGGTGAATCCTCATTTGTTTTGTTGGTGATTCACAGAGAATTTGATTATCCAGAAAATGAAAGCAAAGTCAAAGCACAGATTTTTTTTCTTTTTGCAGTCAGATGGAAAACAGCTTAACAGTTGCCACATACTAATATGACTCTGATTGGAAAGAGGAATTGTGTCACTCTTTGTTAACAATATTGTATCAAAGCTGACATATAGTAAATGTTGATAATAGAGGTTGATTTATGTAATGAAGGTGTAACATCTGTTTAGACTGATGCGGTTTGTCAGTATTTAGATCTAGAAAATGAATATAAGGTTGTATTTAAGCTGTCAGAGTCTGCTCAGTCTGTCGTTTGTCAGTCATCAGAAATCAGATTGCTTGCTGCACCTCACTTACAGAAACACAGAGACATACAAACTCTGTTCTGTGTAGGATGAGCTAATCCAGTTTGGGACATATTGTATATCTTTGAAGACAGAGAGGAAATCTAATTGTCTACCCATCCCACCTCAACCACCTCCCAGCCCCTCCTTGTCTTTTCCTATCTGTGCTGTTTAGAATCTTTCTCCTCCGCATCTCTCCTCTGTGCCTATGAGTCACAGATACAGTACATACAGTGTTTTTTGACTAGCTTTACTTCTGTTACACAGTGTGTACACACAGTATGATGGTGTGATGGATGAAAAATGTATCTTTTCACTTCCCTGAATATTAGACCACACCAATCATTGTGCGCAAATGTCAATAATATTTTGAAAACAAACGTCCCCTTCCGAAAATGTAAGATCATATTCTGGGTTTAGTTTGATTTGTGTTGTCTGCCTCCTGGGACACTCTTCAGTAAAACTATTTCAACCTTCAACATACATTCTGTCCACCAAATATCTACTTTGATAAGCATGAGGTGAATTTGACTGCATGTTCATGTTAATGTGAGAAGTTTTAAAAATGAATCTCCTGTTGTGGTTGCTCATACTTAATTTAAAAAAAAAAACAGTGATAGATGATTATCTCGCTGTCACTCGATGAGGAAAGCGGAAATCGACCATGAAACAGTCTTACTGCCATGGTACAGCTCATTAGATGTTACCAGTCAAGATTTAATAATAGTAATAATAATCATACTTTATTAATCCCACAAGGCAAATATCTGCACTTGACCCATCTCACATATGAGTACAAGTATATGATTTCAGAACACACACAGCACACACATGCAGAGCAGTGGGCAGCCATTCAAGGCACACCAGGGAGCACATTAGGGAATTAGGGGCCTTGCTCAAGGGCCCAAAGTAGTGAACAGATGGTGGCGCTTCACCCAATCTCCAATCTAAGTGGACTAATCCTGAGTGTTAATGATTCTGTCTGTAAGTCTGTGGGACTTCATTGTTTCATTCAACTCACCTTCCTGTGACAGTGTCAGCCTCCATCCTCAGATAAACAGTAAGGCAGACTAGTCGAAATGGCCTAATCAGCATTACCTTGCAGAGTGTTGGTGTCTGTTTACATGATGATACACGATAAGAGAAGAGTTTCAAGTCTGCTCTCGGTGCTCATTAGGTTTAAGTGAAAATGATCATAAGTCTGTTTTACTGTGTTAGTTCATTGTAAAGAATGTGGTGCTACCGTTCCCTGCATGTGTACCTGGCTACATGTATTTTCATCTTGTTAAACCTCTGACACCTTTCTAGGATAAGAACTCAGTGGTCAGTGGCTGAAACCTTTTGTTTCCAGCCCCAAACGTTTCAGTTTTCACTCTGTCTCAGCAGACAGCAGCGCGTCTTTCTGTTCAGACTCTCCTGTGTGTTTGCCCAAACGCCAAAGTAGATCTCACTGTTTGTGCCGAGGAGGGAACGAGGACAGAACAACAGTCTGTCTGTCAGTTTCTCTCCACAGGAAGTAACTCTCTAACAGGCTGCATTGTTTGCTGTTGCCACTGAAAAGTCTCCAGTGCGACTCGCCTGAACAGACAATAAGCACGCACAACACAGACAGACGCGCATTGACCTGAGCCAACGCTGTCACAGGCAGGGTTTTGAAATCTGAACACTGCATTAGCACACACGCACACACGTACACACACGCAAACAGCAGATTGAGCCTTTTGACTTGTTGGTTTAAGGTTAAACAGTAAATCCAACCTACACTTTACAGGACAGACTTTGCTAGCAGCTGATATAACAGCCCTCAACAACCAGCAGTGCTCATGTGTGTGTGTGTCTGTGTCTGTGTGTGTGTTTTGGTGTGTTTGGGCGTCTCTTTTGTTAAAAGCTTGCTTTCCCCATCAGCCTTGTCCCCTCTGACGGTAGAAGTAGTTCAGTTGAGCTGCAGCTCCCCGCCTGCTCTCTGTGATAAGGCCCCACTTCTTCCTGCAGTGATGCTCCACAAACACTCTGAGTGGATGCAGCTGATGTATAAACAACCTTGTATACTTGAATATTACAAGGTTTACCACAGTAACTACGGTGGTATGACGAAACCTGTATTTTCCAGATCCATTATACCTGTGGCATAATTTGCTATCTAACCTCTTTGTACATTTTAAACAATTAATTCATAGTCTACAAATTGAAATTGGAGTCGCATATTGTGACGCAGCCATCATATAATAGGGTGCAAGCTGAAGTTGAAGCTGTGTCTAACAGTACATCACATCCTGGTTTAATGTTCCACTGTCACCCTCAATATGAGTCCCATAAAGGTTTTCCTGATGCAGTTCAGTCATGTCATTGTGTCGGTGTCTCAGACGTTGACGTTTCCTTAAAAGATGATAATATACAATCTTGTCACTTTAGCTCTCAGCAGTGGGGACACCACTTGTACAAAGGAACAGGCTACTTTAGCCCTCTGGGCCTTCACTACTCACAGCACTGCTTTATTAAAGTTCAGGTCAGAGAGAGAGAGAGAGAGAGCTGAATAACACCTTTCCATTTGTTAGAAGTATAACCATTAAAGTGAGTCAAAGGCAGGCAGGAGAAGTATTGTTTTCTCAGTTTGTACTCTTTGCCACACTGCCACTATTACCCCCCCCCTGTTCCCGCCATCCCCTCTTTTATCAGCCCTCTTTCCTCATCACTGTGTAAAGCTCAGTCAGGCTTACTCAGCATTTTCTTATCCATCCCCCTTCTCCGATGGGGAAAAGCTTTATGCCACGCTGTGTCCTTTCCATCACCTCCTTTCCTCTACCCCTTATTTCTCCTTCCCCCCTTCTCCTCTTTAGCTTTGAACTAGTCTGATCTTCATCCTATCCACATTCCTGCTAAAAATGGAGCACAGCCCTCTTTACATGGCTTTTAGCAGCAGAGCCGGAGGTTCGGAGGTATGAGGTATATCTGTAATCGGATGAATACACTTAAAGGAGCAGAGCAGGAGAACAGAAAGGGGAGCACAGGCTCATTATAGGTCAATAGGTGTTTTGGCAGTGACATGATGAGTCACTGCAAATGATTTGATATTCTGAATTAGCCAGATTATTTCAAAGGAGCAAACAAACAGGGAAATGGGATGTCATTTAATGCAGGTCGGGCTGTTTATTAAAAAACAAAAACAAAACATGTCATAACAGTGCACATGTATACATGAGAGTGGAGTTAAGTTAATATACAGTATTTAGGTCTGTTCCTATAGATTAATTGCAGTTGAAGGTCAAGTGGAATTACGCTCATTCAGGAGTTCTGCTTTTTGGTTCCAATTAGTTTTGGAACATTTGGGAGTTTAATAAATCTTGACTGTGTCATTTGTCACAGTGAACATCATGTCTGCAGTAAATTACTTAAGTGTCACTATTTGTATTAGAAGGGTTTGAAAGTATTGCACTGCTGCTAGTGGTTTTAACATTTGCAGCAGCAGTTTTTGTGGACGCTCATAGCTCCTTTTTCTGTGCATATTAATTCCTCAGTGCAACCACGGATGGACTTGATGAACCCAGACTTCCCATCAAAGCTTTCGTCACTCTGTAACAAACACTGTCACGTTTAATTTAATCCAGATCTCTTGCTGTACTGTCTGAGGAGGCTGACGCACACAAACATTCAAACACAGCATCAGCACAATATGCAGAAAGAGCAGCACGCAAACCTGTCAGCATTATGCAGAAACACACACACACACACTTGATGCACACTGTGTGCCATGGTGGATGTGAGATAGCAGGTCTTGGTCATTAGTGTCCAATTAAGTAAACAGTATACACATGTGTATTCACACCAATTTTGATAAAACATAAGTCTCTGAAACATATTGGTGTCACATTGTTTAAATGAATTAAGCTGAGTGAAACATGTTTATGTGGATTTATATAGCACTTCAAACAGGTCTCAGCAGGCACCTGCTCCAGTTTACTTGCGATGCATTTATCTCTGTGATGGTTCAAGCTGAACTATAGAAACCTTTAAGGCTGCTGTTGTCACTGGAGCCTTGTGACGGTATTTCGTGAGAAAACACACCAAGAAATCAAAGAAAGGGGGAAATATTGTGTGTCTGCTTTTTTTGGTGTCAGCTGGAAGACGATCGACATTAAAGAGTCTGCTTCATCCACTTTCAGCTCTACCACTCTTATCTGGCTCGCGTTTCTCATCACTCCCCCACCTCACACACTCGCACTCTTGCATCTTATCTTTCACAGTATCTGTCTGTGGCTTTAGGAGAGTAACACAATCCAGCATCTCCTGTGTTCAGGGATAGACATGTATACTAGTAGCTCATCATGTGTGTGTGTCTGTTAAACTGCTGAAAGTGAAAGTAGGGGCTTGAAAGACAGATTAAAGAAAAGCCACTTCAGCGATAGGTGAATGGACACCACCAATCACAGTTGTGTTTTCACATACATACACAACAAAAACCATCAGCACCAACACTAATCGTGCAGCTTCAAAACAAGAGTTTTAAATATATTTGTGGGTTTATGTAAGTCAACTAACAGGTGACTTATCCGGGCCTCTCTGGGTGTTTAGCAGCAGACAGTCAGAAACCAGTGTGTCACTCAGTCTTATTGTGGCTGTGTGAACATTCCTCTCTGTGGCCCCCTTGGCCTTTGCTCTCATTAGCACTCAGACCAGAAGCTGGGGGCCCGAGCACAGAGGGGAGGGACCTAAAGTGTCTCACCATGATTATTCTAGATCTGGTTTCTCTTTACCAAAGAGACGGCAGTCAGGTTCTTAAATAACTAATGTGTCCATAGGTGCACAGTATGTTGAGTTCATGCTCCACCAGCACATTACACACTATAGTACACATACTGTACATGCAGCAGCAGCAGAGAGACTCAGAGCAGCTCCTTTTCTCCACCGACTGTTAAAGAGCTGGTGGGATTTTTCTTGGTTACTTAACTCTTCCATCCCCCCTTATTAACAGTCTCACCTCTGGGTGAGTCATCAGTACATTGCTTTCTGTGAAGCGTAGGAGGGCACCAGACTCGCTGCCTACATTTCCCCTTCTATCTATTTTCCCTCTGCTCTTCTGCTTTCCTGTCCCTCTACACCTCTCCCTCTCTCTGTGTGTACATTGCAGAGAAGGCTCATCAAATTGTTGCCCTGGTTTTCAGAGAACATAAGTTCGCTTTCCTCCTGTTTTCATCAAGAGTAAATTCCACCCATTGAAAAATGTGCACAAGTGACTTTCTGCAGTATCCAACCATCAGTTAATGTAGCAGTTTGATACATGTTATAAAAGAGCAAATATAAGATAAACCTGATTACATTACTTTCAAGATCTTTACTCTTTAGTCATACAATGTTGTCCAGTGTTTGTGCATATGTCAGTTTTGTTACTTTGCATTTGTCCCTTTCCCATTTCAAAATGATGGTGACCCTGTGCACAGACAGCTTCATAAATGCTGGTTCTAACTTGGTGCTGAAGAACCCCAACCTCATCCAGCCATGTTTGTGTGTTTGAATGGCTGAGTCAAAGCGACACATTCATGAATGTAGTTCTAAACTCCCATTTTGATGTAATACATCCCTGCATGCATAGTTTTGGCAACAGTTGCATGTAAAAGGATGAATCCTGTGGCCTTAAATTCATCAAGTAATGATCCAGATCCACTAATCTTCATACTTATAATTAATTTATCATAGCCAATAATAAAACATGAGCTTTGTGTGCGTCTGTATGTGTGTGTGCGTGTTTTCATGTTGTGAACACACCCTCATGTTTTGATTAGTGCAAACAAGGCTGAGCGAATGGACACTGTGTGCGGAGGAGTGAAAGTAGACTGGCAGGGAGGCAGGGAGAGAGGCAGGGGGAGGCGGAGCACTCGTCCCACATCCATTCATTGCGAGCAAAGTCTCTGTCTCCTTCTTGATTCCGATTGGCCACCTCTGCAGAGAGATGGGGGGGGGGGTAGCGAGAGAGGGAGAGCGTGTGATCAAAGACCGGAGGAGGAGTCAGAGCATGTGAGCATTCTGACACATCAGAAAACGCAAAGACGGCAACAACAGAAGAGACGGCGATATTTGAGGAGCAGGAGAAAAGAGAGGAAGCAGCTCTTCTCTCTCACAGGGAGGAAAACAGTATCTTCACTCATCCACCTGGTTCCTCCTCTTGCTTTATCCCTCTATGCTGTGCCAGGTCTTTCCTGCAGCCTTTTGGAACAACACCACAGACTAAGATTTGCAGGTCGAGATACAGAAGAGGACAGCGGCGATGAAGAGATGACTTGTGTGTGTGACAGGCTCTCGTGATGTGTGGATGAATGTGCGTTGGAGTCCCAGAGCTCCAGCTGTTCTTAACCACATGGAATCTGGCCCAGCTGGTTGTTATGGAGATGGATGCGAAGTGCCTCCTCGCTCAGTGGACCGCTGCTAGCAGGCAAACAAACCCTTGTTTTCAGTCTCCCCTCTCCGTCGCCTGGTGAGTCCTGCAGACTGAAGCGTCAGCTACGTGTGTCATTGTTTTTATTCTCCTTTCTCTCTTTTTCCTCGTCTCAAAGAGAACATTCATTGACATTGCCCATGTCTAAACTCTTTTGACAACAACTCTTGTTATTGATCCACACACACAGAGCCGGTCCTGACTGCCACCCGTAGTGCGAGCAACTGAAAGCCGGCTCCCTGCATGTGTTTTTGCAGCGATCTCAGGAGCCAGTTACAGCTTGACTCTAATTAAGCCAGAGGGCAGCAAGCTGGTGCCTTCCCTCTCTCCCTCCCTCTGTCCATCCCCTGAGGCCCCATTGTCATCTTTAAGGTCTATTGCAAGCTGCCCTTGAATAATGGAGAGAGCGCAGTGTGCTCTGGACTAGTGCCTTAAGGGTGTGCAGCACACGGCGAATGAAGGGTTAGAACAACAGACAGAAAGGGCCGAGTGCCGGCGTGTACGCAGACTCTGCTTTGACAGGGAGGCGGAGGGGTGTGTCCAGCACGGAACGGATGAACAGAAGAGCAGCCAACAGAGGCCGGTCTGAGGAATGACATGTGCTCTGATGAGGAGGGACAGGAGATCTCCATGTCCAGACCACACCTTTCTCTACAACAAGCTGGGATAAACAGAGTGACAACAGAGGACTAAGCTACCCTCTTCTGTTTATTTGTCCATCCTCTTGAACATGTGTTGAAGAGATACAGACGAACATGAAAATGCTTTTTTTCATCTACCCTAATAAGAAGAATGTAACATAATTTGGGACTGATTCTCTCCACTGTGTGAACTAAGACACCTTTGAGAGTGTGAGAACAGGAATGCTCTTCAAAACCCCAAAGCAGGTCTTCTCAGCCAGACACTTCCTAACAGACTGTCAAAGCAAGAACAGGACTCAGAAAGGTTTTTACAGACCTGGAAAATGAACAAAGAGGACTCCCCTTCATGTAGCGGATGAGTTGGTGGCATATGTTGATGGACAAAGAAAGCGAGGAGGCTGTGATGTAACCTTCTCTTTGTGGACGGACTTCATACAAAGTGCCTGAAACTTGTACTTTTGCTGAAGAAAACCAAAAAGGACAAATCTGCCTGCGCTCAGAAAGTCATGGACGACTCCAGTATTTTGAGGCGCAGAGGACTCCAGGTGAGAAACAGTTTTTTGCTCCAACACAAGTCCAGTTCAAGATTCCTCTGCAGTTTACAGAGGTCAGAGGTCACACACCAAGAATTTGGCTTAAGGTGATTGATGTGGTAAAGGTTTAAAGTAAAGAATTTAGACAGAAATAATGATTCATTTATATTGATTTATATATGCTTTGTTATTATTTAGTCACTCACAACATTTGCACTCACCATATTTTAGGCTGCTGTTAGGAAGGAAAACATACCTTCATTCTATCAATAATCAATAATTGAGATATTTGGCAAGCCTTATCATAAACTCTATAGTTTGAATAGTTTGAATATTAATTACAAACAATGATGGCAGCTCACCCTTAGATTGACATGAAGAAAAACGTGGATGATATGAGTAGCACTTATAAAAGTCTAATACAGTATGTATCAAATGATCTTAGTTTTTGATTTTGTCAATTTCTGGAGATTGGTTTTCTCGGCTACAGATGGAGATGCCTTAGATATGCTGTGTCAGCAAACGCTTGTCTAGCCCCACACCCTGGTCCACCCTGGAGAGCAGTTGGGGAGATGCGTGTTTGTTGAGTCAGGTTTATCCTCCTTTTTTTCATTGTCGCTTTCCTTAGTCTCTGCAGCTGCCAGTAGAATGCAGCAGATATGATCCAATGTTCCGTATCAGCTGTTTACTGGGTTTAAATAGCTTTGTAAAAAGAGGAAGTAGGCCTGGAACGAGGACACCGGGCAGGGAGAGATGGCCTGTATTTGCTGATTTTAAGATTCAATTCTAGGACTTCACTGCACCTGCTGTATCCCAGGCTTTCATTTCAACAGTTGACCCTAAAGGCACACCATAAACCTTCGCCTTCGCTCAGCCGCTCTGACAGCACTGTGACATTTTTGCAAATAAAGGCAGAATGTCTCAGGTGCTGCTATTTTTCTTCTGGTGATGTCACCTAGAGATCAGGAAGTGAAGCTGAATTATCAAGTCCCCATTGGTAAACCCACCTGATCAGGTGTAAGGAAACCTCAGCTGTCAGGCATAATGTTTCACCCTGAGTTTATCAGTGTAATAAGACTGCCTAAACAGAAACCACCTATTAAAGAAAGCCACTGGTGTTTAGTACAACTCCTTAGTTTGGTCCATATATTCTATGAACAAAACAAGCTGTGATTGCTTGTGAAAATGCAAACATGGTTGTGGGTTGAAAGATACTTCAGGGAGGATAGTGTGATGATTCTGTTGCCAAGCAGGCAAAGTGAGACTCTGACAAGTGTGCAATTGTTTGTGCGCACACAGCAGTCCTGTCTGGGTTTGGTATGTTTGTGTTTGTTGAGAGGTCTGTTGTTTGGCACATTTAGTAGCTGTAAATCTCTCTTTGTGGCTGGATGGCGAGTACAGTCGGCTAAACAGATCAAAAACACCTCAGACCACAGTATCAGGGTATTGAGCTGAGCAAACCTGCATGCTCATGATCTAGTTCTTCTTTAATGCTTTGCTGTAAAATGTAGGAGTCTGTTCAGAGGCTGATGCTAGAGGGAAGATCATGGTGTCATTAAGTTCAAAAGACTTTATTCCCTAGGATGCAGGAAATGTAATGGCTTAGCAGTTTCATTTCTGGTGTACAAGTGGGAATTATGGGCCAAAGGTCATGCTGTCAGCTGAATCATCCTCACACTGTACATATCTGCAGTAACATTCATGACACATATTTGTTATTTTTAACATAGATGCCATTTAGGCCAGATAATGGTTCCAATAAACAATTAATCATTATTCGTAACATCAACTTTCATCATCTCCATGCAATAGAGGCCACCAAGAAACCATTATTTCCTTTATGCGTTGCAGTGTATTTGTTAATTTATTATTTATTTGCCAGATTAATGAGAATTTTCTCAGTGAGTACATAATCCAGAGATCTGTTACAGTCATCAAGAACTCAGAGGATCCTTACGTTTGATAAAGAGAGGTCAGAAATTGTTTCAGCTTTCTTTTTAATGCGTAACTGACACATTGTTTCAGCTGCTCCGTGACTTCTTCATAAACTGGTATCATTATTGATTAAGTGACATTAGTAAATAGATAATCATAAAGTGAGTGTTGATTTGTTAGCTGCTGCCCTAGTTGAGAAATAGATACTTTGTAACTAAAGAACAGATGGATGAAGAGTTGGAACAACGTCAACATCCTCCAGCAGGACAGAAACACCAAAAACACACCCTCCATACTGGAGGAGTAGACATGTGTTGAAGCTCAGAGGGTGTCTCAGTGGCATTTGTCCTTCAAACCCAGTCAGCTCATGCACTCTATTATTAGCCTCTCAATCAGATAGTATATAGCCAGGGGTCAGAGGTGACTGCTCCATCCACTAAAGGCCTGAGGAAGACAGGAAAGCAGGCAGTGTGGTGTTTAAAGGCCAAACACAGAGCTGAACTCCACCACTCGACCTCTTGGGTTTAGAGACAGTATGGATATAACGCGGTCAGGGTGAAGGGGTCAACCAGATAGTGACCTTGTTTAGCTTCTGGGCTTTTCTATAGCAGTGAAGGGAGGGGGTGGGGTCTGTTGTTGCTATTATGGGATGTGGAACTTTGAAAGGAAATTAGTTAAAGGGAGGATGGGGTGAAGGCATAGATAAGTTACTGCATCGTGTGACTGCCAAAACCAAGTGACTGAGAATGAGAAAGGATGAACCCATTAACCAGTCATGAGTACAGAATACTTATGTGTGTGTGCTCATAGTGCTGGCTGGGTTCATATTGACTCTGAGTGGACTGTAGGTGTGCTTCATTTGTGAGGTTTAACTGATTGTTTTGGTGCACTTACATTAAAGTGTCTTTTTATATCCAGATTGTACTTGTACACAACATTTCCATATTACACATTGTACTCCCTTTTCCTTTTCAACAAGTCAAAAATAATAATAGAAGAACAGAAACTGACGGTAGCCATGAGTGAAGCTGTGTTATTCTGTTTTCTCACTTCTTGATTAGTCTCATCTCTGTCCAGTCCACAGGTGTTTTGAATAACTCCCATAACTGTGGACTGATGAGAGGACTGCTTCATGTTTTTACCAGCTAATAGCTAGCTGCTGCTGCTCACTGGTTTAAAACAGTCACAAGGGTATTTTTTCTACCTGCACAGTTGTTGTATATGGATTGACAACACAATTCCAGTTCACAATCACAATGATCACAATATGTCCTTGACCGCCATTGGAGTTGGTAATCCAATCGAATTACAATTTGTCCTCAGTGTATTTATGGTGTATTTATTTGTCCTTTCATGTGGTCAAGTCTGTGTGATTACAATCTGATCACCCAAAACACATTGTTTTGTTTGTAGATGCTGTGCACACTGCATATAGTGCTGTGAGTTTTGTGTGAGAGATCATGTATCCCGTTGTAGTGTGAGAGACAGGATTAGTGCTGCCATTCACAGCTTTGGCAGCAGCAGGCGTTCTCTTTTTCAGGAACAAAAGCCGGTCTGTTCCTGGCTGACTATTAGATCCAGAATCTTTAGCAAGGCCCTGTGCTGACATCAGCCTGTCTGAGTACCACCACACATGTGATCAGCTCCCACCAGCAGCATCTGCTTTCATCCCAAAGTGCTGTCACATGGACATTCCCCACCAGCGCACTCATGTATACCAAGAGTCTGCTCGCTCAAATTTCATGACATATACAGTAAGCAGCTCCAAGAGACTATTTCGTCACTATAATGTAGTCATTAGCTGATGAGGCAGTCTGGATTAGCCATTGTATCAGGAGCTCTTTTTTTTCTGAAAAGCCACAGAAATATGCTTTTTCAGTGCTGTGAGGATTTAAAATGAAATTACCTACATTATATACAGAGCTGTCGGAGATGAGCATCATTAAAGCCTGGGCAAATACATGGGAACTATCTGCATTAATAAATACCAGAATGGAAAAAAGAGGTGATAATTGCCTCTAATAAAGCTACTATAGAGCCAGAGATGATGTATAGGAAACATTCGTTGTTGCTTTGAAAAGCTGTGGCAGACACATTTGGAATAGTTTGAAATAACACAGTGAATAACATTGATGTAAGAAGTGATAAAGAGCTTTTCAATTAGCTTCTCTTTCTCAGTTGAATAATTTGTTTGTTCTGAGAATGAGTTGTGAAGGTCTTTTCCCCATGTGTAAATGGGTTCTTTGTAATAATCTCTGTAACAAAGAATATAGAATCAGAGTTAGAGGTACTTTATTAATCCCTGGAGGGAAATTCAGAATGTTGATACCACGGTATTGTTTCAGTGCTTTAAATGCACGCTTGAAATACGACTTCTTGCTGTGATCTCATCAGCTCTCATTGTTATAACGAGGAGACGTGTTGTCAGTCAAAGCCACTGCAGATACAAAACTTTGCCGTGTGTTCATCCATATCTCAACAAGACTGTGAAAATCAACTAATTAAAAGGCTGAATGCCTCATCAGATTCTAACAAAGTATAGAAATAAGCCTTAGCTGGCTGTTGTGCAACAATACATTCAACTCTCTTTTGAGTTTTTTTCCCTTTTCTTCCTGGTTATGCAGTTAAGACATTCTATTCATTGACTTTCTCGCCCAAAGAACCATTATTGAACCTGAGTAATTCATATACATAATATCAAATATAGACATGTTGAGTATGTTGAGCCTTCTCACGTTCCCCGTCTCAGCCTGTTCATTAGCTTAGTTAATTTTCTGTCTGACTCTTGTTTCATTCCATTGAGCTCATTGATTCTCGTCCCTTTTCCTGCTCTCTCTTAATCACACACTCTAATGGCTGTGAGTTTTAATGGCTTTTAAGATGATGGAGTGATTCTCTTCCTTGTCTCTTCCTTCCTTCCTTCCTTCCTTCCTTCCTTCCTTCCTTCCTTCCTTCCACTCCCTCCTCCTTCCTCTAGCCACAGTTGGCTGAGTGTGCCCATGTCTCTGCCTCGCTCTCAGCCTTTTGAAAAATTGAAAAACCCTGAGGTACTCAGACTTTGCGTGCGTGCATGTGTGCGTGCGTGTTTGCACGCGTGTGTGTGTGTGTGTGTCAGTAGCTCAGAGTAATCTCATCTTCTGGCAGAGAAACTGTGTCAATGGAAAATGGGTTTAGGAATTCCTAATGGGTGTGTGTGTGTGTGTGTTTGCGTGTGTGTGTGAAGGTGATTTAACAAAGAGAAAAAGCACAGATCTTGCTAATTCACAGCAAAATTGGACCAATTGAAATCAAACAAGCAAATTGTCTTAATGGATTAGAGGTTATTTAAGGTGCTTGGTTCACTGAGAGTGGACAGCAGTCCTGCCCAAGCTTCTCGGACTGCTTTTGTCTGTGTGTGTTTGCAATGGCGTGTCCCGGGGTGCTGCAGTTGGATGAGGACATAGAAGACAGGGAAAGGAGGTGTGTGGCCTGCAGGCGCTCAGTCAGCTGGTACAGTTTAAGGTTGATTATCATTAAGGAGACCTCTGAGGTGGTGTCAGATCTCTGCCAGGTAAGACTCAAGACATCAGGGCTGATTTCTATAGTTTACATGTTTGACATATAGTTTACTGATTTCTGTTATTGCAACTACTTGCAGTACTTAACTTTATTTAAAAACTGACTTTTAGACGATGTCTTTATTGACCTGTCACCTCTTCAGTGACTGACTGACTGACTGACATGTAATGGGCATCTACTGTATAAAAAAAACAGTATAAACTGTAAGTATAAACTCAAGTTTTCCCTTTGGTCTATTGTTGAAAAATAAACAAAAACAAATCACAAATATAAAATCACAGATTTAAAATCACACTTTTTTTCACAATTGTTTAGTCTGTTTATCAACATTAGTTCATTTATTAGTATCCAGCTATTGAACTCTTGTTATAAAAGGACAAAATCATGTTGTCCCAGTTAGTTAGTTAGTGATGTTCCCACACTGAATCTCTCACAGAGAGAAATGGGCTAAAGAACAACTGAAACTAGAGTAACATCTTGTTCCTTCCAGTTGTTGATTTTTCCCTCTCCGGAGCTGTAGTAAATCGATATCCTGCTTCTATTAAGTGGTGCAATAACTTGTGACATGGTTCAGTGTTGTGGTGGAATCACTGCAGCTGCTGCTTATCAACAGCCCTGAAAATCTGCACCTATGGCTGCTCAGCACTATCTGACCACTCAGAGGGCCATTAATGGACTGTGTGTGCTGCAGTGAAAACACCTGTTATTTCTTCCAGTCTCCCACTAGTCTCACAGGTAATAGGCAAGTATAGCAAAAGGTAAAGCAATTTTATGCCATCAACATTTAGCTGTGTCCAAAATGGTGATTATCAGTGCAACTCTTTCAATATCATATTCAATATTAATATTCATTTCATATTCATATATCAGTATTCATTTTAATGCAGAAGCAAAATGATTACAGCCACTGCTACGGGAGTAGAACATAACCAGGGCCTTTATTTACCTCAGCTGTAGAAGATGTCTGTTTTATCTGTGGCAGCATCATCACAGCCTTTATTTCTGGGTTTCTGGGTTTGATATGTAAATTAGTCAAATTTTCATACAAAGCCTTAGTTTGATCCACTCTCACTGACCCTGCCTATATATGTGTGTGTGTGTGTGTGTGTGTGTGTGTGTGTGTGTGCGCGTGCACCTGCACACATTCATAACTCTGTCATTGTAGTGGACATTGGTGCAGTGGTGACGACTATGATTACTTTTTGTATAATAAGATGTGTACATATGTACCTTATTACACCCTGAGTTCATCAAGCAGCTTGTACGCATTACACGCATCACAATAATGATAATCAGTAATTAATAATAGATTGAGCATTTGCTCATTAGCTGCTCTGAACTCATATTCATGAAGCTTCACCTTGAATCAAAATGACCATACATGACATTTCATGAATTCTCTCACCCTCCTCTCTCTGTTTAACCATCAGACTCTTCCCTGCATGGTTCCACAACCTGCTCGCCACTTCTCCTCTCTCCTCCGCTTCTTCTTTCCTCTCTGGTTCCCTTTTATCTGTCATCCTGCGGGCAGACATCTCTCGACATGATAAAAGCCAAAGCCCAGAGGGTGTCCTGACTGCCGATGAAATTTAAAGGGGGGGGATATGAGTGTGAGAGATGTACAGCACTATTTGACTTATTGTGATCACCCACAGTAACCTCACTCATCAAAGAAAAAAATGAAAAAATAGCAGACAGCACCTTTGTTTGTATAAAAGCCAAAGCCCAGAGGGTGTCCTGACTGCCGATGAAATTTAAAGGGGGGGGATATGAGTGTGAGAGATGTACAGCACTATTTGACTTATTGTGATCATCCACAGTAACCTTACTCATCAAAGAAAAAAATGAAAAAATAGCAGACAGCACCTTTGTTTGTGAACCATGTCTATGAAATTCTGCCCCAGACATCTTTAAATGGTTCCAACTGGAGCAGAAGTAATTCATAACATTTCACACTGTAGCTATAAAGATTTTTATGATGTGTTCCTATTGATTACATCTATATATTTATTTACTCGTAATAATGATGACAATGAACACGATGACACATGAAATTCCTCTGACTAGGTTTGGGTATAAAAAGGGTTTCATTTGGTTCCAGTGCCAAATCGTTACTTTCATCCGGTTCCGATACCAACACTACACATGACGAAGTGCACTTTTGGTGCAATATTGTTTTTGACTGTAAAATGTGAAAGTACAAACAATATATAAAGGCACATGTTGGGTTCATTTTGGCTTTTTGGCCTGATGTTGAATAGCAAAATTCCTCTGTCAGTTTCACCTTCATGAAAAGTTTCTCTCTCCAATTTTTTCTTCCCACAGTTGTTTATATAACCCCTCTGCTTAGGAATGCACCACAAATCGGGTAATTAATTACCCATGGCGCATTGCGTCAGCTCAGCAGATGTACCCCCGGCTCCGTCTCGGGGGTTGTGAGAGCAGCCAGTATTTGTGGCCAATCAGGATGAAAGATTGTGGTGGCTGATGCAGCTGGAATGACACCAGGGGCTCGTCAGGGGAAACATTTCCTGACTTTAATATCTCTTGTGGAAGTTTCTCAGTGCTCGCATAATCAGACATGTCCATCTTCCACCGGGGGTGAATTTCAGGACTCATGCAAGAGCCATGGCTTCACACAGAGGGTTACTGTCAGAAAATATTGCTGAATGCCTGCATGTGTGTGTGTGCTTGAATTGCTGGTTAGGGAATGGCAATGGGAGGACGTTTGTGGTGTTGTTAAACCCATTCTCTGCTCGAGTGTCAGAAAACTGCCATGTTCAGTCTTATTTAACTGGCTCTCTTCTTTCTGCAGCAGATCTGAGTCTAGATCAGATTGTACCGGACATGTACCGGAGCCTTTAATACCAACCAAGACGTTTACAATAAGGTGTAAATTCTTGCCAAGAAAGCAAAGTCTATAAATCATTTTATAAACTTTATTTCTTTATAAACAGTCACATAGACAGTGGAAGCACTGCGCCTTGCACACATTTTGAAAGTGGAGTGTTGACAGTGTTGACCTAACCCTAACCTTTAAGAATACTGAGTCTGAGCTGAAACTCTGGAAGTTTCTGAAACTTTCTCTGAGGTGTCACATACACGGCTCTGTGGCTGCTCTACCCTCAACACTCAGGGCTTGTTAAGACGTGGAGTTAGCAGATATTGTTTGGCAACATTCAGTCTGAGGAGCAGGTTTAACACAGCTCAGAGTGCTGAGCTGGACTGTTGGCAGGGTTGCATGGACAAATGGATTGAGGGGGTGAAAGATGCAGAGTAGGAACAGACGTTCAGTTGTTTGTTGTTTTTTGTCCCACAACAAGCTCTTGTGCTCAGACTTAGACTCACACTTCCTCAGAATCCCCCTCTTCCATCTGCTGCTTCCCTTTTCACTCGCTCTTGCTTTCACATCACACTCTCCTACCACATCCCGCTCTCTGTCTCCCGCCAGAAGACTGAATTAGCCAATTAGAAACAAGCTATGAGCTCATCGGGTAGCCACGACGACCGCTGAGAGAATAATATGAGCTCATCCTCTGAAGAGAGGGAGAGGCTGAGAGAATGACCTGTAACCAAAGGAGCACATCGGCTCTCCAGCCAGCTGGTGCAGAGACGAGCACGGCTTCTTGTTAATGGACCACGGCTGACAGTGACATCTAAATATAAATAAAAGACAATGCATGAAAAGCCAGAGAGGGTGATCAAACAGTAGAGGAAGTGAGCATAACACACACCTCCATGTGCACTCATTGAAAGACTGCTGTTAGATGTTTACATATGCCAGAGAGAAAATATCATAAAGTGATACTGGTGCGATACCATTGCCCATCATTGTCCCTGATGAAGTGGCCTGTGGTGTTTAAGTCCTTCAGTTTTGTTTAATTGGAGCTGTTGCACCTTTTACATTACATTAACTCGTTTGGCATTGTTACTGGTACTGTTTCCTGCTTCTCTTCTCTCTGATAGCAAGATGCTTGACACACCACTATAAACACTATAATAATGTACTGTTTTAATGCTATGATATGTGATAAATGTAGTTCATCATGCATGGAAGAGCACTTCAACATTGCCTATTTGAAACCCCGCATCAAAATCAAAAAGATGATAAAGGCTGTGCCATTCAAATTTCTGCATTCGGGCATGCACATTGCTAATAATATTGTCATCTACAATGACAATACAAAGAAAAGAAAGTGCTAAACATACAATACTCATATAGATAGGCTGCTGTTTCTTCATGATGCTTTTACACACACACACACACAGACACACACACACACACACACACACGCACACATCATGGTTTCCAAACCATGATCTTAACTCCCCACTGTGCTACCGGCTGTACTCACATCACAGGAGACATTCATTCCCTTCTTTTTATAAAAGAAGAAAAGGTTGGAAAAGGAAAAACGTTAACACCCCCCATCTCTCTCTCTACCTCTCTCTCTCGCTCGCTCCCTCCCTCTGTTGTTGTCTCCTCGCATTGGGTTTATCCACACAGCTACATTTGGCCCACTGGCAGAAAAACTTCAGAGTGTGAAATTAAATGTCTAGACAACACACACACACTATACACAAATACACACATAGTTCCATATGCCCAGAATCATTTTGCCTCAGGACAATGTCTTGCCCCTTATAGTCAACAACAACAACAGCACTATAGAGTCTGTTGTATGGTGGTGTGGTTGCATAATTGATGAAAAAACAATAATTTTTTATGTAACTGCAGGGAGTCAAATATGTACATACTCTTGCT
>JAFBJQ010001924.1:233821-273442 GCA_016785345.1 Trinectes maculatus | reverse complement strand
ATCGTTCCTCAGCCACTGTGCAGATTCAGACCAATGATACAAAACTGTTTGTACATTTTCTCAGTCTGTCAGATAAAAAGATGCAGGCTTGTTACATATTGTACCTTCTGACGGTAAATACCAAACAGACCACTGAGGGATCACTTTCACTGAGATGACAAAATGACGCATATTTTAAGTTTGTATTGTGTTAATAGAACTCAAATGGTATGAGGCAATTGGTTTCCTCAAATGAACTGAGTAGATATAAGTTGTAAGAACTTGAATGTTGTAATTCTTTAACACACTTTAAATTAGTTTGGAGAGATGTTACCTGCAAATGTAATATAATTGTTAGTTCAGGTAACATGAGTGGAAAAGTACCTGTAACTCAATTTACCCAAGCTACTTTTATAATGATTACTTAAGTTACTTATATTTCAACAATTTGAACGACAAAAGATTGTTTGATTTAAGGTGATTTGAATGGTTTAAGGCAATCAGTTTCCTCATTGATGATTAATAAGAGAGTCTGCTTCATAAGTCGTCAACACAAGGTGATGGGCGGCCATCATAAATATAAGTCACTCCATACGAGCACAAAAAACACATTCACGTAGAAAATGTGCACATTTGTAACTTTGTTGACCAAAGTTACAAATGTGCAGGTTCAGAGTTGGTTCAAAGAAGATAGTTGATTTACAGAGGAGTTGTGAACTGTATTTTAACTTTTAAAGTATATGACAGAAACAAAGAAAACAATCAAACATCTCTTGTTTGGGCCTCATAGAGAAACAAAAACAGAAGAAGACCACCAACCTTGTTGTGGAGGATGCAGTGGTGAGGACCACCACCTGAAATAAACCTGAGCACACAACAGTTGACGGGATCCATGGTTTCACGAGTGGAGTGGAGGCAGCAGTGACTTGCTGGATGTGACATCCTCATCATCCAGAGGCTCGCGGCTCAAAGCAAGCGCCCTCCCTCCGATGACGTGTAGTTTTTTTGTCGGTAGGCGGAGTAAAAAAAAAAAAGGTATGGCATATTATTATATTATTTACGTGTGTGTTGTCTGGGATACTGTTGCTGTGCGTAATGTGAAAAACAAAAACGGGAAAATGCATTTTAATCAAAATCAAAGTGCTCTGAAACAAACAAAAAAAACCCCGCTGTCAATCAAAGGGATTTGGTCATAAAGGCATCTGAAGCCCCGGCTGTGTTGTGTTTTTTTGGAGTTGCACAAATCATTTTATACCATCTTATTGTGACATTTGTACACTTATTGTGTTTAGTAGTAATAGTTGAGACATTTCTTGCATTTTAGTGGGAAAGGAAGAGCATAACTTTGTTTTCTTGCTAAATTTGTACATGATTTTTTTGAATAAACAAAATGCTGTTAAATGCTGTTAAAAGTTGTTAAAAAAGTTTTATTTGGCCTTTTTGTGGTCCACACAGTAAAAAATAACTTTTGTTTGTTTTGTGTGTGTGTGTGTGTGATTTTAGATCCACTATGTTCATACAGTATGTCAAAATGAAAGAAAATAATAAGGATAGAGTCAGACTTGTGAGGTTGTGACACCAAGCAAGGCAAGACTAACCACTGTTTAACGCGAAATGTTAAAGTGAAATCAAAACAAAGGGATTTATTAATTAATGCTTTATTAACACAGTAAAACTGATCCTAGTTCAGTTGTGACATGAACCAATAAGAGACCAGAGAAAAACGTAAATGACACTATCTTATAACTGACATGAATGAAATCTGTTGATTCTGACAGTGTGTTAGTAACTTTCACACAAAGGCACTAACAAAAAAAAGAAATACATATATTAATTAAGAAATGCACAAATAAATACACAGGCACAATTTCATATTAGCTATTCTAAAGACGCAAGAGATGATGTGTTAAAACAGGCCGGAGAGTACAGACAGTAAAATGATACCAGGCATATGGTTCGTATATGCTAACACATTCCTTACTCATCTTATATACACCAACGTTATCCTGGGGGTAACTGCAAATCACCTCATGACATCATCATTTTCACTTTCCATACATCTTCACACACACACAGCCTCAAAACCCCCACACAGGACCACTGCAGGGGTCAGCTGTGCAACACGTCAAACGGGTTTTAACCTTGGTTGTGTTTTTTGTTAGCATGGAGAGGCATCACTGTGCACATCAGGTTTAAATAAAGCTCCAGCTCTATAGTAGTGACTTTATCAATGTGGAGAAGATATTTCATGGATATGTGTAAAATTCCTGTTTGGGGAAAAAAGACTCCTCAAACTTTCCAGAGGAAACAAAGTGAAGCAACACAATCAAAGTAGTAGTGTGAGGCCGAGGGCTCGTTTAGTGACGCAATGGGTTTGTTTGTGTCGTGATATATATGTATATATAGTATATTATTAGCACCTCCACGTTCATACATTATTATTAGGGTACCAGATAAGTTCACATTCGCTTTAGATTTCCACTCATGCTCTCGATGCAATTTCCTCGTGACACTTCAGTGCACCTGCGCGGCTCGTGACAGGCGAGCTGTTTTTATTGTAGTGAGAAGACAGGATCAAAACAAATATGACGGGAGTGCCCTTTAGTGCTTCACAGATTCATTCATAACAGTAAATGACTGAATTCTGCATTAAAGAAAAAAATAAGAATCACATGCAAAGCAGCTTCTTGTGAGAGCTGGAAGGTTTTAGCTGGATTAAAGCCATGCAGACTCATCTGACCTCAGATACACTGAACCCTCATACTGCCTGACTCAGCAGTTTCTGTCAGAGTGTACGTATATGCTCGACGCCTGTTCTCAGACAATCATGAAATAACACGTGAGCATCCTCTCACCACCCTGACAGCGTACACTTAGTGTTTACTGGATTTGCCGGCTTTCCCAGACTTGCTCGCTTTTGCAGCTTTGGTGGCTTTGATGTCCATCTTGGTTTTCTGGATACGAGAGAAGATCTCCTTAAAAAGCGCCTTGTACTCGGGGGTGTTCTGTCCCAGCCTCTTATCCACAGCCTCCACCTGCTTACTGATGCTCTCGATGGCTTCAGGGGTGGAGGGCGACTGGGTCGGGGTAGGAGGTGGCACCGGCGTTGGGCCCATGGCACAGTCCTTCATGGATGGGTCTCGGGAGACCGGTCGGGATGTCTGAACCTCAGCGTGGCACAAGTTCTCCTCGTGGCGCCTACATTTCCCCAACAGCTCCTCGTACTTCTCCAGTAAGGCGTGGTACTGCTCGTCCACCTCCCTGAGGATGGACATGCCTCTCTTCCTCACGCTATTAGCGTGGAGGGCGTAGCTGCCTCGTCTGCGACCAGACGCGTCGCGGGCCACGATGGCGTTGAGTGCCGTGTCGCTGCAGCTTTTCCTCACCGGGCTGGATTCAGGTAAGGCCTCACCTCCCACGCTGGCCCCACCTTCTCTTTCCTCCCTCACGCCTCCTCCCGTCTCCCCGACCTCCACCTCCAGGAAGGTGTCGGTCTCAGGCGTGATGTTGAGGACGGTCTGCGTGAGAGTCACGCCGTCGTCCTCGCCACTCAGCAGGAAAGTCCGAGCTCGACGTAGCTGCTGCAGCTCCTGCAGCTCCACCTCCAGCTCCCGCACCCTGGCCTGGTGGCCCTCAGCATCCTGGGAGCAGAGACAAACACGTTTACTCCGACATGAACAGGTTCTGCTGGTTTCGTAATCCGACCGAGCGGGAGATGATTCTCCACCGTACCTGCACCCGTGTCTGCAGCCGTGAATACTCGCCGAGCAGGAGGTTGCACTCCCTCTCCACCCCCTCCCTACGCCCCCTCTCGGTCCGGACGGCAGCGCGCAGGGCCGACACCGCCTCCCTCAGGTGCTGGTTCTCTTCTTCAAAGGGCTGACGCTTTGTCTCGACCGTAAAGCTCTCCGCCCTGCCCACCACGAACTCATCCTCATACCTGCACACAGGAAACACACTCAGTGGTCGGGACCTGTTCGAACCCGGGTCCAGATGTGGATTCTTGTTTAGTTTATGATAGTAAATACCTGGGTGCTGTGCAGAGCTCCCTCAGGCAGGGGAACGAGTGAATGGTCTTGCGTCGTTCCCTCTTCTCCCTCTTGACTCGCAGCTGCTCCATCGAGCGGAGCTGCTCCACCTGCCCAGAGAGAGACTCCACCTGGTTCTGCAAAGCCTCAATGGTCCCTGTTAATCTGGAGGAAGAGCAGATGTTTAGGAGGCACAGGAGGAGGAGGAGGAGGAGGAGCAGAGACCCCACAAACCTCTGGTCCTGCTCACCTCTCGATCTTTAGCTGCGAGGCCTTGCTGTCCGTCACCAGGGTGTGGTTGGTGTGTTCCAGCTCTCTCGCTGTCCCGTCCAGCTGCTCGTACACTTTGGCGTGCTGCTCGTTCATGTCGCGCAGAACTTCCAGCTGCTTCGACAGGTACTGTTGTAAAAAAAAAAAACCACACACACACACACCAATCCCAGTTTCAGTTTATATCGTCAAGTATATAATACATAGCGTTGATTATTATTATTGCTTAATAATAGGATTTATTGCCAATTTGATTAGATTGACTTTATTCATAGACAAAACTTTATCCATACCTCAATCTCCTGCACCTGCTCTTCATTAGTGATGTACATCTGCTGCAGCGAGTCCTCCAGCTCCTTGTTCCTCTCCAGCAGAGTCTTTCCCAGCTCGGCCGCCAAGTGGAGGTCTGGAAATTGGAAAGAATTTGGGAGGGAGGGTGATGAGTGCAGAACGCTGGGAAAACCAGCTGTGGGAGTTACATTGTCCTGTTTGAGTGAAGGTGAATGATAAAAGATGCTACATCGTGCTCTATCAGTCTGCACTGGACGGGTTCAGTTATAGGTTTAGGAGACAGTACTCCTCCCTGCAGCTCCTCCTCCCTCCATCTCTCCACCGACTGAATATGAAGGTCAGAGGCCCGTGTCACGCTGACCTGAGGAGACACACGTGTCCACTGCGAGGAGGACAGGAACTGACATTCATGTCAATGTCCCGTGACTGCATTGTACGTGTGCTTCCACACAAACGTCTGTCCAGAGGATGATGAGTCATGGTCACCTGCCTTTACTCTAACGGTGCTCTGACTCTGCGGTGGTGATGGTTTGACTCAGCAAAAATTAGCGTGATAGGTGAAAATCAAACAGCTTCACCCGTGATCGAATCACATGGCAGCTAACACAACTGGTGTGAGTGAGCTCAACGTGCTAATGCATCTATTTTTACATTTGTGGATTCTAAATCTAATTCCTCTCATGGACTGTAATCGCTCCAGTGACCCACACAGGAAGAGACCAGCGAACACATCATGTCTGAAGAACACATTTCCTGCCTGCAAACAGCTGGGAGTGCGTTAGCTGAAGCAACTTTGTGTTTGAAACGCAACTTGCTAACATGTTTGTGTTTGGATACGCGAGGAGAGGCAGACAGGCCTATGTGTGGCCATCTTTGTAAGGCGCATATCATGAGATTCCCTGGAATGTGGAAAACAAGGCGCACACACACACACACACACACACACACACACTGACAACTGATGATCTGTTTTCATCCCTGTGTGCACTGACCTGAGTTATTCTGTGTTAGAAATCCATCATGGCTGTTGACATGTCTCTCTCTCTCTCTCTCTCTCTCTCTCTCTCTCTCTCTCTCTCTCTCTCTCTCTCTCTCTCTCTCTGTGTGTGTGTGTGTGTAACATCTCTGCAGCAGCACGTTCCCACGTCAGCCAATGGCAAAGCACCACTTTAATCACTTGGCAGCAGGAGCAGTGAATGGTAGATGGAGAGAGGGAGAGAGAGAGACAGGAAATGCAGGAAGTGATGCAGAGAGCATCATCTGGTCCTTTGTCTTGAATCGCTCACGAGTCATTTCCACACAGTATAAAACTGCCATCCTGAATACAATTACACTCTGACTCACTAATCAGTAATAATCACAGCCGTACCAGTATCTGTCTTTGTGTTTGTGTTTGTGTGTACGAAAAACATACTTTTGACAGCGCAGAAATAAACCGGTGGATGGACGCTGGGTCATCATTTGTAGTTGTAACTATTTATTTTGATCAATTTAAAGATAAACGTCATTAAAAACAGTCTGGAGCTCTGTGGTGAAACGTCCACGTGACTGACAGTGGAACACGGCTGATTGGATTTGTGGATGATTGATCCATAACCTGATTATTATTATTATTAATAATAATAATAATAATAATAATAATAATAATAATAATACTGTTAGTGATGGTCCGTCTTTGCAGGACGAGGCCCTGGCTGTGGCTGTGGGACATGTAGGACATGTCTCTACGAGGACAGACAGCCTTTGTCAGCGGCAGCAGCAGCTGGATGCTGAGGACAGGGAGGATGCTGTCTGTGTTGTGTTGTGTTGTGTTGTGTTGTGTTGTGGGTCTTACCCTGCTCCAGGTCCTGCTGGTCGTACCACGGCTCTTCCTCCTCGGTTATGAATTCCTCCATTCTCCCTGCACTCAGCATGGGCGACCCCCTCTTCCTGACGCCGGGAGACGGTGTGCGAACAATGGAGCTCGGGGGTTCCTCTCCTCCGTCCTCCGCTCTGTCTCCTCGGTCACTCCCAGCTCTCACCCCCGGCCCATCCCAGGCCCCGGGTCGCCGCTGCTGCTGCGGCCGCTGCAGAGGATCCTCAGACGTGGCAGATGTGGCAAAACATCATCACTTCCTCACCCGATTCCAGCTGTGGCCCGTGACGCCTTCGCGTGCTGCTCCCGAGCTCCGAGATTAGACGACTGTTTTGTTGAGCGCGCCCCCTGGGATTCCATGCGTGTAACGGCAACAGTAATTGCGCCATCGATCCTAAGGACAATGGCTAAAACGCTGCATCAGAGGTGGACGATGGCGCTCCGGAGAATATGTGTGATTAAACACGGGGATCAGTGAAAACATAGCTAAAACACTGACAGTGCTATTTTTAACTTAGCGTCTTTGAACACAACACGTAGACCGGAAGCGAGTGCTGGAGCCTGTTTATTCCTCTGTTTTCATTGGGTTTCCGTCACAGCGGGAGTAAAACAACACCAGTGTAAGACACCATCATGTCCTCTGAGACTCAGATGTGTCCACACCGGTTTGTCTGAACTTAACTGAAATCAAAATACAAGACGCGAGTTTATCCGGCTTTTCGTTACAGTTGTGAAAGTGACTGTATGCTCTGGAATATGATAATAAAACATCACCTGCAGCTGCAGCTGACCTCGGTACGTGTTGCTGCAGACGCTCGATCTGGTCATGTCAATTTGTAGATTTCCCCTTTGCGGGACAAATAAAATGATTTTCTCCAAATAAAAGTCAATGTGTGTAAAAATAATTTTACGCAATTGGCTAAAAGTATTCAGAAAACAGACGTCCGTAACATAATAGGGTCTCACGCCACCTCTATTGGGATCTATTTAAGCTATCTGCTTCATTGCAGTTACCGACCGACCGCGTGGCCTAATGGATAAGGCGTCTGACTTCGGATCAGAAGATTGAGGGTTCGAGTCCCTTCGTGGTCGTTGTTTTGCGTTCGACAGCCGCTGCCTCCTTGTTTTATTGTCTTGTTGATTTGTATCGTTCCTTTGCGATTGTGGTTTTTGACGAAAACATGTGTGTTTTAATTTGTTTCGGGGAAATTCCGCCGCGCGGAATTGTAGCTCTTTCAATCGACCAGCGCAAACGTTAGCTGGAGCTAACGCTATGCTATGCTAAGAAACTAAACAGAATTAAGATGGCATTACGTCCAAGCTATATAAAAAATATATAAGTTTGTGGTTGCAAAATATGATACGAGTATTTAAAATGCAGGCAAAACAAAACACGTCATTCCAGTTTGACGTGTTTTAAACAGTATGTGTTAAGTATATATTAAATTCGATGAGTGCGTTACATCGTCAGCAGAGTGGCGCAGCGGAAGCGTGCTGGGCCCATAACCCAGAGGTCGATGGATCGAAACCATCCTCTGCTATCTTTTTTTTTTTTATCTGTTTGTAAATAATGAAAGTTATTTTAGACATGTTAATATTCCTCGCGCTCTTTAACGTCATATTCTTTGCTCACTGACACTGTTTAAATGTTTTTATTTAAACAGTGAACACAGCTTCGTTTTCTTTATTCAATATAACAAAACACTGGACATAGTATAATCAATGAGTGAAGAAACATCAGTCCACTTAATCGAAATCCACTCGTCGGCTCTGCTTGATGGCTGAGTGGATCTTCTTTTGCCTGAGTCGCTCTTTGCTCCTCTTCTCTATCCTGCAACACACGTTCCACATCAGAGACACACACACGCCGACAAATCAAGACTACACCCGGATACTGGATGCTATACCTGGCTGCCCTGAGAGCGATCTCCTCCGCTGTGGGTTCATGTGGCTTCTTGCTGGCTTCAGCGATGATGTTGGAAATCTTCTGGACGCAGTCGGAGAGGTTCCTCTGCTGACTCCTGCTCAGCTCCGAGGTCACCAGAAGCTCTCCGGCCTTGTTGATGCGGTTTTTGTTCTGTGCCACGATGCAGGAAGTTAGTGGATTTGCGCTTGATGTTGGTGTTTGACAAGTAACATTGAGCGTATTCCATAGGACGACTTGGAGAACCACATGCTGAATCATTTAAAAACCAAACCTTTTCAAAGATTTTCTGTCGAACGTCTTCAGGGAGCCAGTCTGCCGTCAGCACGTGGAATCGCACTTCTGCTTTTGTGCTGACTGTGGAGTGAATGACATTGATACACAGGATCATGATGATGAAACTTTTCAGGTTGGTATCAATGACACTAACAATAACAAATGATTTATTTTGAGAACCTTTGTTGACATGTTGACCACCAGGACCACTGCTTCTACTGTAGGACACTGTCAGACGCTCTAAGAACAAAAATAATAGAAGTTATAACAACAAAAGAAGTTCATATAAGTCCTGGTTTTACTTTTTTAATATATGTAAATATATGTGTGCGTGTGTGTGTGTATTTACCCACGGGAACATGCACGTGGACGTCCTGGAAATGAAAAATGAATAAATGAAAATCTACATAATCAAGTCCATTAAATATTGTGATATTGAGACATACTCTATGATACGGTGCATTTAGTATTATTCATTCTGTGTTGACGGTGCGGTTCATCATATGACGATATACTGACATTTTGAATTTAACTAGAACTGGGTGAAACACAAACAGAACATGAACGTTACTTATATTAAAGTGCAGTTTATTAAGACCAAAACAGACGATGAATGTATCTCACTGACCTGCTCGTCCCGGGTTCCGAACCCAACACTCAGCTGTGCACTTCTCTTTATGTCCCGTTTGACAACAGTCTCCAGTTTGAACTGATGTGGAGACAAGTTCGCTGCTGCGCTGCGGCAGAGAACATGAAGCCGTCTGCATATGTGAGCCGCCATATTGCTGTGACGTAGCTACTTTTTTTTCAAAATGCTTTATTGAACAGCTTGTTTGAACATTTCAGCAGCCATCCATATAAAATAAAATAAAATAAAATAAAATAAAATAAAATAAAATAAAATAAAATAAAATAAAATAGAATAAAATAGAAAATTTCTGTTTCATTTTGTAAATTCAGAAATAACAGACTTAATATGCAGCACATACATTTCCTGTTTTATTGGCCCTGTTACAACACAATCGTTTTTAACTACACAATAATGAATTAGACAGATAAAACTGCTAAACTTCCATTTATGCTCGATAATGAAAAGTTTGTTATCAAAGTTCAAGATTCTGAATATAACATGTTCATGAAATAGTGCTTTATCTCTGTACATAGTGCCAATAATAAATTTGGAAACATATTTTCCACATTTTCAATAAAAATGTGATGTAATAAAATAAATTCTAATATGATGGTTGGTGTGTCTTATCCAAGGTAGATCAATGTGATGTGATGTATGCAGCAATGCAAAAAACAAAACAAAAACAACATCAAAAACATATGGTGGTGTCACATTCCTTAGATGTTCCAAGGGCTTTGGTATTTTAGGTGACATCATAGGTGTGTGTTTACTGAGTGTCAGCAGGAACTGTGACTTGACTGGCTGCAATGCACATAGAGCTCCAGCCAAAGATGTTATATTCTCCCAGTGTCTACATCAATGAGATAGAAGAAAAGGACCCATTCTGCGTGTATATAGTACGTGGCCTACAAATACCATAATGGTACGACATCTTCTGCCTGATTTTTTACACCTGTAGTTCTTCTCATATTGGCCCAGTTATTTGTCCACCCACACTTTCACCTTCATATTAAATATAGTTATGGAAATGTACTCTCTATGAAAAACCACATGGCTCCTCAATGACATTGCAGGTTCATAACAAGACTGGTGAAATAAAAAAGCAAAAGCAAAACGTTACGTGACATCGTTGTTATTTGGTGGTAACTGTATAATCAGTCCATATATTTAATATCATTAGTATGTCGTGACAGTGATTTTTGTTTGAGGAGTTGCGTGGTTTTGAAGTAGTAAAAGAAGGTTCCACCGAGATTTGAACTCGGATCGCTGGATTCAGAGTCCAGAGTGCTAACCATTACACCATGGAACCATCTGACTGACAACACTACAAAACGACCGATTAAAAACACAACACACGTCAATAATGAAACTGCTGTGTGGACATATAATAAAACACTCGGACCTGTTACAGAAACGAATGAAATGTACAAATCTGAAATCTGTACCTGAGTGTACACAAGTGACAGTCGGTGAAATTATAGAAAAAAGTTCAAGAAGAAAATCCCTTAAAGTGCTTTATGAGGTACTGTTTCGTGGTAATGACATAAATACAAACCGTTTATCGGAAATTGCCCAATGTAGTGTCTTGTTAAAAAAAACAAAAAACTAAATCTGGAGGCGCTATTAGTGAAAGCGGAACGAAAAAGGCGGAACTGTATTAGGACAGCCGCTGTTGCAATAGGGGCTCATTAACAGACAGACCCATTTTTTTCTTGAGAACAGAAAAACAAACCAGCTTTCGCCTTGTCATAACGGTAGCTCACCCAGAGTCGTTTGTGTCGAATTCGAGCTTTATGGTAGTTTTAGATAAATATTAGGAGGAAGTCACGCGACGCTGTAGATTCGGCTAGCTATTAGCAGCATTATGTAAGGGTTTGTGGAGCTAGCTACCTGTAAACAGACCGCTAGTCGCAGCTAGCTTGCACTGCTCGACACGGACCATCTGGGCGAATTCGAATTAGGCAACACTGGAAAGTAAAATGTGACGGTAACGGGCACAGCTCGTCACCGCCCTGTGCCGCCGGCGCTGTGGCAGTGGAGTAATGCCTGACGCGAACACACCGTTGCTCAAGAGCCTCCCGTCCTCCTGTCCACAGCGGTGAAAAGCTTCGTCTCCAGCGGCGAGAGGCGTGTGAGAGGCCGCAGAATGCCTGGAGTGGTGGTGTTTGGTCGGCGGTGGGGGATCGCCAGCGACGACTTCGTTTTCCCCGGATCAGTTGAGCTGTCCCTCCGTGTACTGTGGTATGTTACTTATTTGATTTGATTTGAGGGCCTTGTTCAGTGTAAGTCGCCGTGGTTCACCATAATGGCATCGACACACACTGAGTGCTGTTGTTTTTCCCTCAGGTGGATTGGCACGTTGATCCTGTACACTTACCACGGCGGTCAGTTTGACTGCAATGGCAGAGGAGTTCTTCACACGTACCTGGTCGGACTGTTGGTTGTGCTTGTGCTCATCATCCTGTCGTTATGTGCCATTGTCTATGTCAGTGCCCAAGGTAAACACGTTGTCTTTTAATGTAGAACCCATTGAGATAAATGTTCAATGAAGAGCAGACATCACTTCACCCACTGCCAAATGAGTGGCTATCGTGTTATTACGTGTTAGGCAACAACGGTAGCTCGCAAGGCAGATGCATCTTTACACAACTTATTGAAGATGATGCAAAAGCACTTTTACTCAGTCTGTATACTTTTAACAGATATACAGTAACATGTACACAAGTACTTCTCTTTATATCAAATTAGGGCTGCACTATTTTGGGAAAAAAACTGACATCGCATTTTTTGCCTGCGATATATAGGCTATAATGAAAATATACTGCAATAAAATGGTAGTATTAAGTGCAGTGCTCGCATTTTTCTCTCTCCCATACCGGAGAGCGGCCGCACGCGCTCGATAAAACCACACACCGACCGTGTGTGTGTGTGGTGAAAGATAAGCGAGGGGGCGGGGCTGTGCACGCGGAGACTGCATGTCACACATCAAATAACAAACTCTAATGAGTGAAATAAATAGTGATTTGAGTGAAATAAATGACAATGGACTGATATTTAATAGAGCATTGTTACATTCCGTTTTAGTTGTAGCATGACATGTATAGTTTGTTGTAAATAAAGGTACAGAGCACATATATGTTTTGGTTTATGTTAGTGATATCTATGACTGTTTTCCAGGTACCATTACAAACCCCGGCCCACGGCGCTCTATCCCTGCTCTGGTGTACCTGCGAGCTCTCCTGTACATTCCTGAGCTGGTATGGGCCTGTTTGGGAGCCTTCTGGGTGTCTGGTGACAGCAGAGGCTGCGATCCTGCAACAGTCGGTGCTGTCATCGCAGCTGTTGTTGCCAGGTGATTTTTCAGATTTAGTCATAACATTCTTGTCTTTTTAGAATTAGTCAGAGGTGTTTTTTGAGCCACCATATTTCTTTCTTTGTCACAACAGCTGGATCATCCTGCTTTTTACGGCAGTTGGTGTTGTATTTGTGTTTGATCCCTTGGGAAATCCCAGTCGTCAGCCCACCACCATGGAACCCCTGGGGGTGCGAGAGCAGGAGAGTACTAGGGGCAGGCAGTTCCTCTCCACAGCTCGCTCCCTGGCTGTCAAGGTGTGGGAGACCAGACTGCGTCTCCTGTGCTGTTGTCTGCCGCAGGACGATAGCAATCGAGCAGCGTTTTCCAGCATTGCACAACTTTTCAGCAGATTCTTCTCAGTAGGTGTATCTTCACTTTCTTTGGTCTTTGACCAAAAAACTGAGTGTGAAGTTTCTCATTCGATATGCTTTCTGATGTTTTGTGCTTTGGCAGGACACTGATCTGGTTCCAAGCGACATAGCAGCTGGATTGGCTCTGCTACATCAGGCGCATGATAAGATGGAGCTAAGCAGGGACCCGGATGTCTTAGTCACTCACAGTCCATCCTCTCCCATTGTATGCACTGAAGATCATCAGTCACGTGGCTATAGTAGACCTCAGACCTCTCAGTGATTTCAGTTTTTTACTGTAACTTTTAATGTTTAAAGTCAGGATTGATTTGTTTCACATTCTCCTTTTGCCTGTATTATGTTTGTTTGAAGGGAGAAGATTTGGAGAAGGAGTTGGAGAAAGCAGCTCACTATATGCAGTTTGCAGCAGCAGCTTACGGGTGGCCACTCTACATTTACTCAAACCCCCTTACTGGGCCCTGCAAACTCAGTGGAGACTGGTAAGATGTAGTCTTTGTATTTTTGAGTCAAATTTACCCAAACGTCAAGTGAAGAAAACCAGGTTAGGTCCGTGAGGAGACGATATGTAAATGTTGCCCCAATATCTCAGTTTTACTTTGTCCCAGTCTCTGCAGCTGCTCATTTTGTGTTCTGTCATTTGAAAATCCGTTATTGAAGGATATGACCTTCCAGTTAACTGTAATGAGCTACAGAACTGCATCATTGTTGACACCATCTCTATCCTCAATCACCATTGTGTTACCAGATATAAAAGTCCCAAAAAACTGTCCCAAGTATGTAGCCCAAATCATACAAGTTTGTGTGTCTGTGTGTCAGTTGTAGGAGTCGTGCGGTTGAGTATGACATTGTTGGAGGAGACCACCTCGGCTGTCACTTTTCATCCATCCTCCAAACCACTGGATTGCAGTATAGAGACTTTATCCATGTCAGCTTCCATAACCAGGTAGGCGTTTTACCAGCCCCCTTGACCTGTCAAGAAAATAGAGGTCACAGCCACACTGACAGTTGGCAGCGATTGTGGTCCATACTGTGATACTGCTGATCATCTACTCGGATATGGGTTTGTTGCAGGTCTATGAGATCCCGTTCTTTGTGGCCTTGGATCATAAGCGTGAGGCTATTGTGGTGGCTGTCAGAGGAACACTATCACTAAAGGTGAGTTGGGATGCGACATTGTGTGTGTGCGTGTGTGTATGTGTGTGGTTAATCTTACTTACTGTGTGTGTCCTGCAGGATGCCCTGACAGACTTGTCTGCTGAGTGTGAGAACCTGCCTATAGAAGGAGTGGTCGGAGCCTGCTACGCTCACAAGGTAAATGCCAATTTAAAC
This sequence comes from Trinectes maculatus, assembly GCA_016785345.1. NCBI lineage: Eukaryota > Metazoa > Chordata > Actinopteri > Pleuronectiformes > Achiridae > Trinectes > Trinectes maculatus. Next base: position 259,133 of record JAFBJQ010001924.1, on the reverse strand, counting down.
ACATTACCACCTGTCTGCTTGTCTTGTAACATGTGTGTGTCTCAGTAAAGATTAATGTGATTGTGCCCCCGACTGTTAAAGGGCATCTGCCAGGCTGCCAGTTACATCTACAAGAAGCTGGTCAACGATGGCATCCTGAGCCAGGCTTTTGCCGTTGCACCGGTATGTAGTCTAACTGAGTTTGGAAGCTGCATCGCTGCCACACATTGCTGCCACACATTGCTACCACATTTGAAGCCTGAAAGATGAATATTTCTTTTTTAGTTCACACTAAATGCGGTTAAGCATAGAAAAACAGACAAACCTCCAAATAACTGTTCTGTGTGTTTGCTTGTTTTTGTGTTTGCAGGAGTATGAACTGGTCATTGCAGGTCACAGTCTGGGCGCTGGCACAGCTTCGCTGTTGGCCATCATGTTGCGCAATTCCTTTCCCACGTTGCAGTGTTACGCGTTCTCTCCACCAGGGGGACTCCTGAGGTAAGGAAGAAAGACTCAAAACAAGGTTTCAGACCGTGATGGTGTAAACTGGTGACCCGTGTTCAATAAAAGGTCTGGTAAAAACAAGCAGTTCACAGTTAAAATGCCAGGCCAGGTTTACTGACTCCTAAGTCTTCATCTGCACAATGTAGTTACTGGAAACAAAGACATGAATTTGTTTTAACTTTTAGTCTTAGATCTGTGATTTAGATGGGTAATAACTAGGGATGTTCAGTATTGGCTTTTTTACTGATATCCGATATACCGGTATTGTCCAACTATTAATTTCTGTTTAATCAAATCAACTGCTACCGATCAACTGCTACCGATATATGCAGGGTCCTCCCCCAAAAAAGTAAATCTTTTCAGGTAAACAAACAAAAGTAAACAAAACAAAAGTAAACAAAAAACAAAGTAAAACAAAACAAAAGTAAGTAAGTAAGTTGTGTCATTAAAAAAGTGAAAACCGATACAGGTAATTTCCGATATTAAATTTTAATGCCAATATTGGCCGATAATATCCGTAGGCCGATAATATCAGACATCTCTAGTAATAACATATTTAAAGAGGTAAAAACTGTAAGAACAGATTAAAGTGCAGTGTATATTGTTGACATAACAGTGCACTATATTCTGTTAATTGTTGGACTCTCCTTCCTTCTTTCTGAGCAGCAAAGCCTTAACTGATTACTCTAAGGACTTTGTGGTGTCCGTTGTGCTGGGAAAGGATCTGGTTCCCAGGTAAAATCAGTGCCTTTTGTGCTTATTATACTTTTTTCCACCACGTTAAAAATGAATCATGAATACACAGCATTTTGGTTTATTTTGATAGTTTTCACCGTGGATCGTGAAATGGTCAAAATGAAAGTTCTGTGGTGTAGAGACTACTGTTGTTCTTTTTGTACAGACTGAGCATTCCCAACATGGAGGATCTGAAGAGAAAGATTCTTAAAATAGTTTCAAACTGCAATAAGCCCAAGGTACACACCATTCGCTGTTTTACATCTTCCCACAACAGTTTGCTAAATTTCTTGGAACATCTTAAGCCAGAGTCAGTAAACCTGGGTAATTGTCTGTCTGTGTTGCAGTATCGCATTCTGCTACAAGGATGTTGCTATGAGCTGTTTGGAGGAGATCCTGACGACTTTCCCACTGAGATGGACAACAGGAGGGAGGTGGAGCTCAGCCAGCCACTGCTGGGGGAGGAGTCACTGATGATACGCAACTCATCGTCCTATCAGAGCTTGGGCTCAGATGACTCACCTGCCCACAAAGCTGCTGACTTACCCCTGTTCCTACCTGGACGTGTTCTGCATATCACAGAAGATGGCCCATCACGGAGGTGTGGCTACAGTTTTGGTCTTGCGTGGTTACATGAGCGATGCAGATTGATTGATCTAATTTTGATGTTTTTTTTATCACTATCACCACTGTTTCTTTTTGTTCTCTCTCCTCAGACCCTGTTTCTCCCAGGTCAGGTACTGTGCAGATTGGTCCAATGAAATGGCTTTCAGGAGTATTTTGATCAGTCCCAGGATGCTCACAGATCACATGCCCGACATTTTGCTTCGAGCACTCAACAGTCTGACCAGAGATCATCCCTACACCCTCTGCCCATCGTCCAACGGCCAGCAACAAACTATCTGAAATGTACCTTGCAGCCTGACTCCTCGTCCTGTATTCTAAGCCTACTTCTGTTCATGTGAAAGTCATTCGAGTTCCTCACCTGATCCGGGACATTTCCAACAGCTCCACTTGGCCTGCGATGCAACACTGTTTTCTTAAACTTTTTGACCTCAGGTCTTATTATCAGGCTTCTTAAATATATACTTTTGGACGTAAAAAATGGTAATGAAAACACATCAAAGGTTTAAGGACTTGCTCGTTAAATTGCACTTTTAATAATTTAAATTGAATACATTTTTTTATTTTGGCTCTTGGACATGAGAATGTTTTATGCCATGATTTTTGAATGTGCATTGTGAACAATATGATTGTGTTTTGTGTAAGTGTGTCAGTTCCCCCCCTCCCCCCTCTTGTCACTCGAATGTGTCTGCTCTGATCTTCCTTACACGAGGCTACTGCAGAGAATCCTCCCCACTGATGCAAGTATGTACATGTATGTAACTTTGACCTCGAAATGTGGTCTTGTATCTTCATTGTGTAGTAACACAGTTTAGTCTGTCTTGTGTTAAATGTTCTCAGACGTCAGGCTAAACAGTGCCTATGGACTACAAAATATCACTACGACGCAGCTGAAAGACTAAAGAGTGCAGTGTGTTTACAGCAAGATTTGTTTTGCAATTTCTCAAATGCAGGTTCTGCAGTTGATGAACAGGATGGATGTGAAGAGGTGAAAGGCTGAACATGTTTGTGAGAACCTGTTTGTGGGCCATGAATCTTCCATCTTCCAAGTAGTGCATTTAAGTTTGAATAAAGTCCAGAACAAATTCATATCACTCAAACTTGGACTCGTTGATGCAAATCAATGCTTCAAGCCTAAACAATAGTATTCATCTCGTGACTGAAGACATATGAATCAATGGGAGGAGGAAAAAATAATAATGAAACATTTCCAATGAGTTGATTTCTATAGATTAGTTACTTTTCCCTCTTCTTCCTTCCAGCCCTTCTCTGACATGTGACGTACCCGCGACGTCCCGTCACTGACACATGACACATTCAAGTGATCCTCGTAAGCTGCTAATCCAAAACTCGGACATGGTAAATTCCGGTGCGGATAATATTTGCGTGTACGTTGTGTTCTTTAACCTTATATTTCCACTCTCGGTTGTGAAGTTATGACAGAGATAAGAATCGGTAGTGTTGTGCAGTAAGTAAATACTGGGACGAATAAAGACATTCATAAATAAATTATTTGTATTTATCGTAATCGGTGGTTGCGTTGTTGTTCTCCGTCCCGTAAACGTCACACAACAGAAACTATGAGCGCAACAGGTCAGGTTCAGAAAAATAATATTTTTACGCCTATTGGCAATGGTTAGAACAAATTATTGGATTGTGGCGCTTTAAGTGTTTTCATTGACTATTTTCCCCCCACATTAACGTATCAGGTGACTCATGGGAACAAAAAAAAAAAGAATTATTAGCCGTGTTTGTACAACTTTAACGGGCGAACTTTCCGACAGCACATGAAGGCACCAGCAGGAGATCATCTGTTGGACAGGGAAACTAATCAGGAGCGAAGTAAAAAGACTTTGCAGTGCCGTGAACTAGCTCGCTCCCAAAGTCCACCGCCCGGACCACAGAGTTATATAGACTTTTTAAACATAAAGTACAGTGTCTCCACTGTACGGGAAACAACACTTGGGCGATGTTTTAGACACAGTTTGGGGGCGTAGAGTAGCAGAGCGGGCAGCTGACGCTTGCGGCTAGCTTATTTACGTTAGCTAGGAGAGACGAGCAGGAAAATGGAGCTGGACGACGCCGTCCTGTATCAGGACGACTCGGCCAACTCGACCGTGATGTCCGAGAGGGTCTCGGGGCTGGCCAGCTCGATATACCGCGAGTTCGAGCGGCTCATCGGGAAGTACGACGAGGACGTGGTGAAGGAGCTGATGCCGCTGGTCGTGGCCGTGCTGGAGAACTTGGACTCGGTGTGCGCTGTCAACCAGGAGCACGAAGTGGACCTGGAGCTGCTGAAGGAGGACAACGAGCAGCTGGTCACCCAGTACGAACGGGAGAAAGCGCTGAGGAAACACGCAGAAGAGGTGGGTTTCACCGCGTGGGGATTTTTTTTCCATCGAGCCTCACCGGGGCGGAGAACATCCAGTCCCGAACCCGGCTCCCAAATCTGGCGATTCACGTTCGATTCGCCTGTAAACTACTAACCAAACATTATTAAGTGCAAATCAAGCACTTTTTGTGACACGCGTAACCAATTCTTTAATTCGGCATACTTAAAGATACTCATAAAGACAAAAAATACTCTTTAAAAAAGTAGTTTTTGATACTCGACACGAAGAGGTGTGCAAATTAAAATTGCGTGAAACGAATCGGTGTAAAGAGTTTGCGCGTGTTTCCTAAACGACGCTTCTCTTTAGCTCCGGTTAAAAAATACGGTTGTAAATATGAGAAGCGCTGGAAAAACAGGCTGTGCTGCGGATGAGAGTCTGCGTCACCATGGACACCGAACTCTGGGATGTTCCGCGTGTCATACCCGGCCAGTGGTCCCCAGTCAGGCCTTTCCCCACACTGTCAGAGCCTGTTATTATCCAGGATGGAGTGTGTCAGAAGTTTCTTCTACCACAGAGATGTGTCAGAGTAATTCCAGTCCAAAGCAACACAACAATCAATAGACGATGATGCCAGTGATAGTGCGTCTGCTTATAATAATACTGTGATACACCTGACTGCACTTATTTCTGTAGACTGGATAACTAGAGACAGTAATAATAATAAAAGCTATATTTTGTCTACTATCTTTATGCTTTTAATCCCGGTTAAGTTAGAGGTAGTCTACATGGTTTTGTTTTTATTTACTGGAAATTGGGTTTAAATATTATTAATATTACTCATATATATTTATATATAAGTATGTATAAAATGTTGTTTTTACCACTCCCCAGTTATTTCCCTGGTTGTTGTTGACGTTTGACTTGAGTGACAATGTGTGCGGCAGGTCACAAAGAGTTGTGTCAATAATTTATGTCATGTCGTAACATGCTGCTGAAGCTTTTCCACACGGCTGTGTATGTGGGATTTTCCATTAGTGTGTTATGGTCATGGTTGTTCCTTCAGGCTGCTGTCATGTTGGTGTGATCTGTAGTAGTATTATGGTGAGATGATGTCACAGGTCACGGCCTCTGACTCTGCATCCGCCCTTTAGGGGAAGTTTACTTCTGTGCCTGTCAGAAATTACTTTGGGAAAGTCTAGAATTCAAGAATTAATTTTTTTTAAAGCTGCAGAACAACAAATAAAGATTTTTCTAATTAGTCTAATTAATTAGGGGAAACGCAACGCAACAACAGAATTAGAACATTCAGTTCCAGATTTGCGACAGTCAGAACTGTGTGTTTGATCAGTTGTGATTGACAATCCTGTCAACAATCCTAACACAGTCAGCATATTCAAACATAATTAAATTATCATTAGTGCAGTAAAATTAGCCCCAGTAATCATAGTAAAATGCCGATGTCTGGTTTCTTCATTGTCAGTTTTATTATTAACAATAACTATCAAATTATAATAATTAATATTTATACAGCACTCTTTAAAACAAAGTTACAAAGTTTACATGGTGTGAACATGATAAATAAAATATTTCGGCATTAAAAAAAAGGAAAACAGCAAGTTTCTGTTGTATTTATTAAACGAAACAAAATAAATGAAAAGTGGACATGCACAGCAGGATTAGAGACATGCAGACATGTTTCAGTTTCCCACAGGCAGCGCAGCAGCTGTGAAGAAGTGGCATTTCACACTGTTAAACTGTCACAATAGCATTAGACGTTCTGTGACTGTTAAAATTGGAAAGTTTCCTATCGTTTGGCTGTTAGGTCATAGTAGAAGCAAAGAAGCAGATTAAACTTTCCAAACAAACTGCTCGGAGCCCACAGGGATACCCCCTCCTCGTGTTTGACTGAGCGGAGGAGAGGAAAAGGCAAGGCAGGAAATTCTTGGAGGGAAAAGCAGCATTTCCCTCAGTTCTTTTGTCCACTCCTGGTCGTCTGCTGACCTGGAAGAGACCACAGCCTGACGGACTGCAGGCTGATTGGTCATCATCCATCACCTGTCAGAATGTTCACTGTACTGTAGCATAGCTTCATATGACACGAGCAGGTTGATTTTGGACTAGAAAGGAAATGACAAACAACAGCAAAATGGCTGTATGTTAACAACTAACTCTGATGCATGTGGTTATAATGTTGTTGTCCTTGTAGACCCTCTGCACTGCGTCGTCAGTCTGTATATGATGTGTGGGCCGTGGCCTTACACACCTCGGTTTCCCCCTCTATGTCCCGGGGGCGACCCTCAGCCAAAAAACACGCCGAGGAGTTGATTTCACTCTCTGTCGATTGAGTACCAGTACAGTGGCGCTCTGTCTGTCCGTCTGCCCGTCTGTGTGTGTGTGTGTGTGTGTGTGTTTGTGCTGCAGCCACATGCGTTTGTGTGCACGAGGGCGTGCGCAGACACTCGGGGACAAAGGGAGCCTTATGCAGCGGCGCAGGGGGATGAGGGTAACGTTCCGACGCTGGAACATTCATCCTCTGGAGCATTGTCATATGATGAGCTGCAGGACGAGTCGGGAAGATGTTGGGAGTTGTTCTCATGAGTGTGCTGCAGGAGGAGGCTGGTGGCATGTGTCAACCATACAAGTAGCCTGACTTCAATGATGACAGTTGATTTATGTAGCTCCAAGGAGGAGTCTCCAAGTCTTCAGAGTTGCTAGCTTTTGAGGCTAATCAGAAACATGGCCTGTAACTGGATTGATTTTGTCTTTGTGTTGTGTTGTTATTCAGCACTGTGTAACTGCTGTTTGTAGGTGTACGAGGAAAGTACTGCTTTACCGCCTCTGTTCTGGAGACGCTTCCTGTTCACTTGTTTGTTAGTTGCCAGGCGATGATCAATGGCGAAAAGGTCCAGACTGAGTCAAGGAGCCGATTGTGCTAAAAACGAATCAAAAGAAATAAGAAAACGTGTAACACCTTTAAGGAGATGACATCTCTACCCTGACCACATGGCCTCTCATCCACAGACAGTTCCCACATCACAAGACCGCCTGTTTACTGCTGACTCAGCAGATCAGCTGCGGTATCAGAAGATACCATCCTAATAGCTCAGTCGACCATGAAAAAAAACCCTCAAATAATTCTTGTTATACTTTTTCACATTGACAGGCCGCTGTAACTGAAGCTGATCTGATGTGTTTTAAAGCAGCATGGACAAGTGTGTGTCTGAGTTTACACAGAAACACTTTTTTGCTTTCAGAGTCACAAAACCGTCGTTGTGCACCTGTTGTCGGGTGAGGTTCACTGACTAACACAATGGTGGGCAGATACCGTAACGCTGTTTTAACTGGCATCAACAAACGCACCGTTTGGCTCCGGCTGTCCTCAGTTTGTGTCGTAGATTTGTGGCGTTTGTTGTGGGTCGACATCCCTTTTGCTCTGCAGGTGAAAGTCTGTTTTCCCGTCTCTGTCCGCAGAGGTACATCGCCTTAGAAGATTCCCAGGATGGCGAGAAGAAAGACCTCCAACGTCGCCTGGGAACGTTAGAGTCTCACTCGCGTCAGCTGGAGCTCAAAACAAAGAACTATGCAGAACAGAGTGAGTCCACCGCACTGTACATCTGTCACAAGTTCTACTGTACGGACTCTATTAATAGAAAGTCCAACACACACACACACACACACATACACACACACACACCATATGCTGTGTGAACAGTTTACAGGTCTTGTGATTGTTTGTTAGCCAGATGTGCTGCAGGGCAGATGGACCTCTATGTCCTGACTGAATAAAGGCCATTAGCATCACGCTGTGTGTGTTGATCTGCCAAGTCGGCTCAGTGAACGCTAATAGAATAGACCAAATGGTCTGGGAGCTTCAAGGGGAATATTAAGTAGCAAAGAATCGACCTGATTGTTTTCTTCAAAGCTTTTTTTGGTGCCACGTTTGAAGAGAGCTTAGACAGTATCGTCTTTCTTGAGGTTCAGTGTGTGTGTGTCTTTCCATGGTATCATAAATAAACATCCTTATGATGTGTGCATGACTGCACTGTTGATAGTGTGTGACTGGGTTTTTGTTCTGCCGCAGGGCCGTAACATACACCGCTGTCACACGAGGGGAAAACATGAGACCGCTCCACAAATTTCCTTTTGTTTTTCTCTCCCTCACTGCGACACTTCTTTTCCTTTTCTCGCAAAAGTCCGTCCTCATATCAGCAGTCTGATAAACACAAACTCACTGTTCAACAATAGAATCAGTACGTCTGACTTTTGGTTGTAAACTTAAAATAATGTGTTTTTTGTTTTGCATGTGTGTAAATATGTCTCTCTTAAGTTGTTAAAGAACATTGTCAGCCCATTCCTTCTCTTGAGAGAACAAAAGGTTTGATGTGTCAGACTTTTCTTTGTTCAAATCACTTCTGTTCAAATTCTTTGATTTGAGGGGCGGTGTTGATGCACTGTTGCCCTCTTCTGGCTCTGAGATGTAACTACAGCACAGTCACCGTATAAAATGACAGGTTTTCCTAAAGATGTCATGGGATCACATAAAATTTCGTTTTTCCTGTTGTCAGTGCAACTGAGAGTGAATGTTGTGTAATTGTTTTCTGTCTTCTCCAGTCAGCAGGTTGGATGAGAGAGAAGCAGAGCTTAAAAAGGAGTATAACACCCTTCATCAGAGGCACACCGAGGTGAGCTGAGGGCGCACAGAAGAAAAGTGGTGTAGAGTTGAGTTAAGAGGTTAAGATCTGTACGTTGCAGATTTACATGATAATAATAATAGCTATTTTGACCCTTTAAGAAGAAACAGAATTATAGTAGAAGACAGAGTTGGAGGTGTGATGATTGGACGGTCCATCTCTGCTCTGGTATCTGTTCTTCATCTCTAACAGATGCCTCTGTGTCCAAACAAACCTCTCAGGCTTCATCAGCTAATAATGTTGAACAGAGAAACTGAACGTCAGAATGCATCACTGTCCATACGTGTGCATAGGTTATTGTGGTAATGTGACATTTACAGTTGGACAGTGTAATAGATATTGGTATATGAATACTTTCCAGATGATCCACAGCTACATGGAGCATCTGGAGCGCACCAAACACCAGCATGTAATGATGTCATCAGAAACGTCTGAGACAGCCACAGTCGCCTCAGCCAGAACACGGTGAGACTTATTATTTATTCACTCAAATGAAATGTCTCCAACCCGCAGTGTCTGTGAATATCTACAGCTGCAGCTCAATCAATATCTGTTCATGTGGAAATAAAAATGTATTTAAAAGTAGACAGTCAGTACCCTCAGCCCTTTAATTAGGATGGTGGACATGGCAAAACATATAAGCAATGTGGTGTGAGTAAATTAGCATTTAGCTTTGTTCCTTTATCCTTTATCTGTTAATTGATTAATTTGCATTCGTTTAAAATTGATAATGGTAAAGTGTTAACATGAAAACTGTAAATATAGATGTTTAATAGTACTATATTATGTACTATTCTAATTACCCATAGACTGTTTGTGTAGTGAGGCAGCACCATGTAATTCCCTCAGGTCCCTCACTATTACGCCTATAAAACCCTATAACCCCCCACACACACACACACACAAAAAACACACACACACAGACACACCCACAAACAGTCTCCCCATTTTGCAGCCAATGGGCTGTAGCGTATATGGAACGAGCTGTCTCAGCATCCCAAAGAGAGGGAGATGGGGAGAGAGCCTGTGTGGGAGGGGGGTGGTTGCTATCACAGCGAGTGAGGGAGAGCGGCGGAGACTTCTAGACTGCGTAGCGTCAGCGGTGTCGCATCTCAGAGAGGACAGAGGGAGTGAAGGAGGAAGGGAGACGAGGGGCCATCGTTACAACCAGCCTCTTCCTGCTGCTGCTGAAGCTGAAGAAGGAGGGAGAAGGAGGAAGCCTCCAGGATTTGTACAGTTGGTGACTCCTGCTGGCAGATTGTTCTGCAATCGCTCCCTGTTGTCGTCACTTATAAGACCAGCGTCTTCGACCTTCTCCACAACCTGCAGAGTAAATTTAATGCTCCAGTGAATTCCCTTCCCATCAGACCTGCTTTCATCGCATGAACCCGCATCCTCTTGGAGGCACTGGGCCCTGATCTGGGGGGGCCATGAGCCCCGGGTGTATGCTGCTTTTTGTTTTTGGCTTTGTAGGAGGAGCAGTGGTCATCAACTCTGCTGTACTGGTGTCTCTGTCAGTGCTGCTGCTGGTTCACTACTCTGTCTCTACTGGAGGTTTACCTGCCCTGCCCCCCTTACCCTCCTTACCCAGATCCAGCAGGTACAACTTCTGTGTGTGTGTGTGTGTGTGTGTGTGTGTGTGTGTGTGTGTGTGTGTTATTTTAGTGTGGAGGTGTGTAAAGTTGACGTATCTTTGTTGTCACTGCCCGTTTGTAAACATGCAGCAGCATTGCTGCTGCCATGTGGGTGTGATATATAGAGACAGCATGAGACTGCAGACTGAAACTAGGTCAAGGGACAGATGTGTTATTACCATCACTGCACCACACTGCTTGTGATTAGAGTTTGTTGTTGTTTGGGATTATCAGCATTTTTATAGGAAACATGGCAGAGTGGGTGCTGGGGAACTAATACTGAACATGTGATTGTTCCTAACTGTTAGCATCTAAAAGCAAAACCCAGCAAATGTCACCATCAGGACCGTCCATGTTTTCTTTTGATTTTGGACTGCTGCGCTCCATCACTGCTGTCTTCTCCGTGGCAGCCATTGTTCTGTGCTCACTCTGTAGGTATTATTTTTCATACAGAGTCGGTGGAGGGAGAATAACTGCTGGTGTGTACCTGCTCTGATGCACTGGAGGGGACAGTGTCTTTATTACCGTCGGGTTGTTACATGAGCTGGAGGTAGTAACAGACCACCTCGGTTGCGAAACCCTTCAGCTGACGTCCCTCTGATATACACACATATCCCAGAGTCCGTCTCCATCTCAGAGGCTGATCCAAATGGTCTCTCTTCAGTGGGGCTCTCTGCTCCAGCATCTCTCTGTGGAGTCCTGACCGAGTCAGTTTCTTCTGTTTTGACTCATGACATTATACCGACGCTGGAAAATTGCATGTTCAAATATAGACCACGAGAGATTAATAACATCAATTTAATTTAGCAAAAGCAGATTAATGTGGAATCTGTTATGTAAGTGACCTCAGGACTATAAAGGTACATGTCAAACAAAACCTCAAACTGATAATGGTAAGATATGTCCAGTGGATGTTTTCTACTGAAGTACAAATATTATGTTGCAGTAACTTGAGGAGGGGGTCAGTCTCCCAACCACTTGTTTGTGCCTTTCTTTCTTTTTTTTTGTATAACCCCTCCACCATTTGCTTCGGTTTCCAGGAAGGAGCGTCCCATTGCCATGGGCATATTCCAACTTCCTGGGACTGATGGTATGACCCCTGACCTCCAGAGGATGCCCGTGGACTCCCTTTCCGAGCCATGGAGATACAACAACCTCAGCCACCCACAGTCTAACACAAGCCTCCAGGTAGCGACACACAGACTTGTCATGAGTACAATACTTGTGTAACTGTAGTAACTTCCCACGGAACAGACGAGTGACATCACCCTCAGAAACCTCGGTGCCGGCAAACACAAAAGAAAGAATACATTTCTGTTTGGGGAGAACAGATTGTTCAGTGTGTGCAGAATTTTTAGCAGTGTGTGTGTGTGGTGGCGTTGAGCCCAGGAAGCAGGGGAAGTGGTACCATTCAGGAGCCTGCCTTTTGGAAAGGACAGAGTGTCTTCACATTGTTGCTGTTGGAAACCATGCTGCCCGGCTCCATCATGAATATTAATGACCCCACTAAGAAGTTTTCACTTTCACTTACTGTAATTGCACAGGGTCATGCGGATGCTGTTGGAGCGTGGAGGTGGTTTGACCTTTTGTAACCCATATTTTTAGCCACCTTATAAAACATTTTACAACAGGCAGTGATGGTCCTCTAAAGGTGTTGTTGTTTTACCAGACAGCCTCTGTGCGGACACACAACTGTGCCTTTGTGTTTCGTCCTCTGAGTCGACATTTAGATTTAGAAGAGCATGATTGTGTGTTGGATGTTTTTTTTGTTTTTTTTTGGAGGGTAATGGAGGAGATAAGTGTAGCAGAGGGAGGAGGCTTCCTCCTGATTGGCTGCTCAGTGCTACTATAGCAACAATTGGCCGGCTGAGACCAGCATGTGAATGGAAATGCTCCCATCAGTGCAGAGAGAGGGGAATAGGCTGGTAGAAGACACATTTGATTTGACAAACAACAGTACAAAGAGGCTTCAGGCTTTTCTTACACCATTGTTTTGTTTTCTCTCTGTCGCATTGCTGACTTATTACATGCTCATGAGTTGTGTTCTTTAATATCTGCTCACGGTGATGAGCAGTTCTCTCCAGTCAGAGCGGGAGGTGAAAGTTCACAGGAGAATTTGACCCATGAGGAGGCTGATCTTGAACAGGTAGACTGGGGGACTGTGGACGTCAGACTAACCCAGTTTTATGCTGTTTGTGTGGTTCTAATAAACAACGCTAACACACGGGGAACAGTTCAGTGAAGCTGGATGCAGCTGACCTGCCTCTTTGAGTTCATGTTTGTACACATGAGCCGGGTCAGAGGCTCACAGCTTCTCCTCAACACTAAGTCTGAAGACTGAAATCAGAACTGACATTAACTTTCAGCTTCATGTAAAACATTGGTTTAAAAATGTTGGTGCACATTATCGGAATGAGAATTACTGGTGCCTGCATCACAAAGCAAGGTCAGCTCAGTCCAGTCTCATTAATGGTCATTAACAGGTACGACAAGCTGATGATGATGATGATCATCATCATCATAGAAGTAGACTGTTTTATATTTACTGCTTGATAACACCGTACCTGAAATATCTTGCTATGTGATACAGGCTCCATGTTGCATATTGTGTTTTTGGGTAGTGGTGTGTTTGTGTAGGACTGAGCTGCATGGTAAGGTGATTGGACGTTTGCATGACTGCGTGTTTGCCCTTTGTGCATCTGACTCTCTTGTTCCTCTCGTTTTCTTCCCGTCTCTTCAGGATGAGTTTGCCAGCATGAACCGCAGGTCTAAATCCAATACTCCAAACGCCAGAAGTGGAGCTCCAGCATCTTCACAAGGTTCTCAGGATGGCACCTCTAAATCACCTTTATCTTCCCACCATAACACGTCCACTGGTGTGAGTCCTGCCACCAGTCAGGATGGTGGGTCTGCCTCTGCCACACATCTGACCACTGCCGCTTCACCTGTGGCTATGGAGTCTGTGGATACTCCTCTCCAGGAACAGGCGGCTTCAGATGGGCTCAACAAGAACCTGGACTGGAACAGTGGAAAGCCAGAGAGCAATAAGAACATTGCAGCGGTGCAGGAAGGACAGCAGGGTCAGGAGGTTGCTTCCACACCTCTTGAAGATGAAGGTCAGCGCAGCATTTACAACACCTCCATTATAATCAAACAATTCTGTTCTAGGTTTTTGCTTGTATGTGCTAATTTGAAACTAACATCTTGCACTCAACGGGCCAGACAACCTGGAGAAGTCAGAGGTGCAGAACATCATAGAGTCCACTCCTGAACTGGACATGGACCCTGGTTGTTGCAGAGGAACGAGGTACAACACTGGTCAACTACAAACAAGAAATCAATCTACTAGAAATCAACAACATGTCTCATCTCTCATCTCCAGCACGCCGACTAAAGGCGGCATCGAGAACCTCGCGTTTGACCGCAACACCGACTCTCTGTTTGAGGAGCTGTCGTCTGCCGGGAACGACCTGATAGGAGACATGGATGAAGGAGCTGACCTGCTGGGTAAGAAACTCCAACCTCACACAACATACCATTTGTTCACAACAACTATGTTACAAACTCATATTCTCTCGACTGTCTTATCTTTGGCTGTCGGGCTTCATCATTCTTGCAGATGAGTTTTCTGGTGTGTATCAGTAAATTTGTGTGTGTATCTGCTGCTATTTCCCTTTATAGATACAATAGATACTGTGCACACGCTGTACATTGCACAGGGCAGTGTTACTATAGACTAGAGATCAGAGCCTGACCTGAAATGGGCCACTGCCAATACTGATTTCTTTTTTTTTTTTAAATCATTCTCTCATTTGTATGTTGCCCAGATTACAACTTTCTAGGTAAGAAGGACAGAGCAGTGTGTTAATGTGTAGAATAGGAAACTGTTGTGCTAATGTGTCAATGTATAGAATAGCGAACTCCTCTTTATAGACGTGGATGGTTCGGGAATATTTTTATTTTCCTTTCTCGTGTCCAAGGACATGATTAAGGTGATGTTTTTTTTGTGTGTTTACATTTTGTGCGATCATATTCAGGTATGGGTCGGGAGGTGGAGCATCTTATTCAGGAGAACACTCAACTGCTGGAGACCAAGTCAGTCCTCGTTACATGTCGTCAGGACTTTTTCCATGTCTATATGTAAAAAGTAAATAAAAAAAACCTTTACGTGTGTATGTACGTGTAGAAACGCTTTGAATGTGGTGAAAAATGACCTGATAGCACGCGTGGACGAACTGTCCTGTGAGAAGGAGGTGCTTCGAGGAGAACTGGACGCTGTCACTCAGGCCAAGACCAAACTGGAGGAGAGAAACATAGAATTAGAGGAAGAACTGAAAAAGTGAGTTATTTTCATAACAACTTAAATTCAACAACTTATTTTTTTAAAGGAAACATGTGGATGCTGATATTTTTTTTAACACTGTCTTGCAGGATTCGAGCAGATCTGGAAGAAAAAACACAGAAAGTCAAAAATGACAATGAGGACGATGTGAGTCTTTGATATGGTTTGAATTACAACGTCATATTTTTGTCAGGCTAAAATTCTATTTTTCATATTTTTAAAATGGAAAAATAAATAAAAGTGGTTGGGTGGTGTGATGACGGTGTTGTGCCTGCAGAGTGATGTGCCGACAGCGCAGAGGAAGCGCTTCACTCGGGTGGAGATGGCCAGAGTCCTGATGGAGAGGAACCAGTACAAGGAGAGGCTGATGGAGCTACAGGAGGCCGTCAGATGGACAGAGATGATCCGGTATGACGGGAGAATAGCTGTGTTTGCCACAGAGGGTCTGAGGCTTCAGGAAGGATGTGGGCACCGACTGTAAATCACCATCTGATGTGTTTAATGTCTCTCTCAGGGCGTCAAAGGAGAATCCAGCTCTTCCAGAGAAGAAGAAATCCAGCCTCTGGCAGTTGTAAGCTCCTCCTCCCTCTTCTCTGTCTTTCCGATCTCATAGAGATGGACCTCAGTGTCATTACTTTATTATTTTTTTGTCTTCTGTATTACATGTTGCGTGGTTGTTTTCTCCAGGATGTAGGTGCTAACAGTGTTTCATCTCCACTGCTTCTGACATCAAACTCATGACAGAGGAGAGCCGGCCAGGAGACAGTGGCTCTGATCCCAGATCTGAGCGGCTTCGGAGGAAGCCGAGGTCGGGACGCGTGTTTTTACGCACAGAACAAAGCGTGATACACATAGTGTCGTCTGATCCAGGCTCTCCTCTGTTGTTGAGTTTTATCAGGAATGACTTTGGTTTGTTTTGAAGGACGGTTATTTGGGCAACAAGTTGGTTGTGCACATAATAGAAACACAAGCTGATGACTCCACTGTCTCCTCTGCCCTGCTTCTGTGTGTCCCTCTGTATTCTGCCTGGCCTCATGGTGTCTGTGTGCAGGAGGTGTGTTACCGAGTTAGGGAACGTCTACGTTCCAGTTGTTTCAATAGCATTAAAGCGAATGATGTTAAACATCTCCTGCTGCTTGTAAACAGTTGGATTTAGTGTCCTCTTCTGTACGGTTAGACAGAAATGCACAGCTTTTTTTTATTGTCAGGCCATTTGGCTGTTTGTTGTTGACTAACGTCCCAGTCAGCACCCAGTATTAACCCTGCACACCCTGCCCTCCAGCCGTCTGATTGGCTGTCTGGTTAACAGATTAGCGAGGTGTTATTGAGTTAATAAGAAAATGCATATCCTCCTGTTACTTGTGTTAAAGCTGGCATGGTGCGTTGGCATGAAAAAAAAACTGCCTGTGTCCACCCTTCTATACGTTTGTTTGTGTGCGTTTTCTTTTCGCCCTCCTTTCCCCCCCACTTCCCAACTTCCTCGCCCCTTTCACCGCTTTAGTTTCAGCCGCTTGTTCAGCCCCTCCGGCGGAGCAGCTAAGAAGCCGGCGGCGGAGGCTCCCGTCAACCTCAAGTACAACGCGCCCACCTCTCACATTCAGCCGTCGGTGAAGAAGAGGAGCAGCGCCCTGCAGCAGCTGCCCGGTGACAAGAGCAAAGCCTTTGATTTCCTCAATGAGGAGTGAGTCGCTCAGATAAAACCAATCAGACTAAGTCAACCACGTCCCTCTATTTACCTGAGTTCAGCGAGCGGCTGTTTTGTCCCACAGAGTGGCTGATGATAAGGTTGTGTCCAGGCGAGAGCAGAAGAGGGCGCAGTACCAGCAGGTTAAAGCCCACGTCCAGAAGGAGGACGGCAGAGTGCAGGCTTACGGCTGGAGCCTGCCAAAGAAATACAAGGTACCTGCAGTACCTGTGTTTTACAGTATTACAGAGGAAATACGCTTTAATAAATGGTTACTGTATTTTCTACTGTATCTTCAGGCCAATGGAGGTCAGACGGAGAGTAAGATGAAGAATCTGCCTGTTCCTGTCTTCCTCAGACCACTGGACGAGAAAGATGCTTCTATGAAGGTATTCAATATTTTAAATACCTGCACATTGTCCTTTTAACCATTCAGATAATGGTATTTGGTTATGGTTAGTTTTCTTTGTCTTAGCTGTGGCTGTGTTTCTTGGTTTCCAGTGACTGTGAGGCAGTGTGTAACTGTGTGTGTGTGTGTGTGTGTTTCAGCTGTGGTGTGCCGCCGGTGTGAATCTCTCTGGAGGTAAAACCAGAGACGGAGGCTCCATTGTGGGAGCCAGTGTGTTCTACAGTGATGTGCCTGGACCTGAGAGCCCTAAAAAGAAAACCGGGTCGCAGAGCAGCCTGGACAAACTCGACCAAGACCTCAAGGTAAACACACACACAGGTCCTACTTTTTACAGTGCAACACTAACTTTAATAATCATAGAAAATAATAATCATATTGGAATATAATTTCCGGTGCAGGAGCAGCAGCTGGAGTTGCGGCAGCGGGAGGGGTTATCATCACTGGTGTGGATCTGCACCAGCACCCAGTCCACCACCAAGGCTGTGGTCATCGACGCCAACCAACCTGGAAACATCCTGGAGAGCTTCGTTGTTTGTGACTCGCACGTCCTCTGCATCGCCAGTGTTCCAGGTTAATGGATGGATATATGTTGCATCTGAGGAGGATCATACGTATATGTGCTTATTTGTATGTTTTTATATGTAGGTGCTAGAGAGACAGATTACCCAGCTGGTGAGGAAATCCCTCCAGATCCTGAGGCAGGTCCAGAGGGAGATGTCAGCTCATCAGCAGCCAGCAGCAGCTCAGCCGGTGGCAAAGACGTCCTCGGGGGCATCACTGTCCTGGGCTGTGCTGCTGAAGGATCAACAGCTATTTCCCAGACAGGAGACAGTCCAGGACAAGATGGAGAACATGGTAAGCTGTTAGCATCTGCCGTCATTTAAATGAGGTGGCTGAGTTTGCTGAGGAATCATCTTCTCTGTAGAATCCAGACCAGCGGAGGAGGCCGCTGAGGCCACTGAGGCCAGCGCAGGGCTTTCAGACCACAGAGAAACCCTGAAGGGCGTCTACACCGAGCACGTCTTCACTGACCCACTGGGAGCTCAGCAGACTGCAGAGGCTCCAGCCAGCTACTCTCAGAGGTGACGTCAGGAGGACGGGCACACTATTAATGCATTGTAAACCAGAGACGCACTCGTACTTGAATAATACTGGAAGTACTAATGGTATACGATGTCATGTCTGACCAGGGAGAGCGACCTGTACAAAGATGGTGTAAGTTCAAACCCAGTTGTGGAGGAGCAGGACCTGATGAGGGAGGAGGCTCAGAAGATGAGCAGCGTTCTGCCCACCATGTGGCTGGGGGCACAGAACGGGTGGTGAGTGTGATGATTGACACTGTGTCTCTGCATCTGGGCAAAGTGGGAGAGATGTGATGACTGAGACCGTTTCTCTGATCTCAGCGTGTACGTCCACTCCTCTGTGGCCCAGTGGAGGAAGTGTCTTCACTCCATAAAGCTGAAGGACTCTGTGCTCGGCATCGTGTGAGTACTCTTTGAGCTTTTAGTCGCCAGTCTGTTAATATCCCTGCTTCGCTGGTTTCTGAACGCACGTTTCTGTCCCACAGACACGTGAAAGGACGAGTACTGGTCGGCCTCTCCGACGGCACTTTAGCCATCTTCCACAGAGGAGTGGGTGAGTGGACATGAGCTTCATAACCAGCTCCTCTTAAACAAACTGACATGAAGATAAAGAGATCGATTTAACCACACATCTCTGCTTCAATTTAGACGGCCAGTGGGACCTGACAAACTACCACCTGTTAGACCTGGGGAGACCACACTACTCCATCCGCTGCATGACTGTAGTACACGACAAGGTGTGGTGTGGCTACAGGAACAAGATCTATGTGGTGCAGCCTAAAGCCATGAAGATAGAGGTATAATGTCTGCTAGCTGTCTGCCACAGTGGTTTGGTAACCTTTGCTGCAAAGAATCAAGTGTTTTGTTTTGTTTTGTTTTATTTAACCCTGTAACGTCTGCGTCCACGTGTCCGGATGTCCTCTGTCCTTTGCAGAAGTCATTTGACGCACACCCCCGTAAGGACAGTCAGGTGCGTCAGCTGGCCTGGTTCGGAGACGGCATCTGGGTGTCCATCAGACTGGACTCCACTCTCCGCCTGTTCCACGCGCACACCTTCCAGCACCTCCAGGATGTCGACATCGAGCCCTACGTCAGCAAGATGCTGGGTCGGTCTACCAGACGCGTCCGCAGCTAACTGCTCTCCACGCTCACGTTCACAGATTTGAACTGAATTAGTTCTTGATACCTGTTTTTTCAGGTACGGGGAAACTGGGCTTCTCCTTTGTGCGCATCACAGCCCTCATGGTTTCATGCAGTCGTCTGTGGATCGGCACTGGGAACGGAGTCATCATCTCAATCCCTCTAACTGAGAGTAAGTGCAGGAGACTTTGAATGAAGACCTCACCGTGTCTTTGAGGTGGATTTAAAAAAAGGCTGTTTACTGTTGTGTGAGCAGGCAACAGGGCCATAAAGGTGTCAAATAACCAACCTGGAAGCGTCGTCCGTGTCTACGGTGACGACAGCAGCGACAAAGTGACGCCTGGGACATTTGTTCCGTACTGCTCCATGGCTCACGCTCAGCTCTGTTTCCATGGTCACCGGGATGCTGTGAAGTTCTTCACCGCTGTCCCAGGTAAACAAACTTTATACTAAATAAAATCTGACAGATAAGAGCCCACTAAAAATCAGAAGACAGTCGTCATCTGTCCCTGTTTGCTGTCATGTGCAGTTTGTGTCTCTCGTGTCCTCTCAGGTCATACGGTTCCACCTGCGTCCTGTGGAGGAGAGACAACGGGTGAGAAAGCGACAGACGTCTCAGCTCAGGATGGAACCAAATCTGTGCTGGTGATGAGTGGAGGAGAAGGTTACATTGACTTCAGAATGGGTGAGTTCACTGCAGGAAAAGGTTTTTTTTGTAATCACTGCAACAGACCGAGACAACCTGTGTCTCCCTGTGTCTCTGTGTGTCTTCAGGTGATGAGGACGGAGAGGCAGAGGAAGGAGAGGACGCCCCCATGAAACTGCAGCCCTTCCTGGCTAAAGCCGAGCGCAGCCACCTCATCGTGTGGCAGGTCCTGGATAACGAGGACTGACCTTTGACCTCTGACCCCCCAGAGGCCTGATTTGCCTTTTCTCAAACCAGCAGCCACAGAGGACGAGTTCAGGGGGACAGCTCTCCTCTGCAGTCGCGGGTTTAATAAGCACTTTTTTCCCTCCTCAGACCTGAACAATAAGCGTCAAACAAGCAAAAACTGCTGGGTGTGATTTTCTGAGCAGTGACACAAGATGCATGTTCACGGTTTATTCGTACATGCGTTCTTTTTTTTTTACTATTATAATAATATCATTCTATCTTCCTCTTTTAATTATATTTCAGCTAAAGCTGTTTTTGACAACAACACAACCAATACCTTGCTGTTGTTATACATGAGAAGCAACTAAACCCATTTTTCTAGGTTCCTAGTTGCTGAATCAGCTTTTCAAAACAAATGATGATCACCTGAAATTCCCTGCTTGATCCTTATTACTAATAGATTGATTAGGGCAATAATCTGTGGCGGCCAATTGTTTTTGGAAAAATTAGAAATGTTCCATTTCAGTGATATGTTTATGATTTTCGCAGTTTCCTGCAAAACAAAACAATCTCTTTTGTTTTGCAAAAAATGTCATTTCAGGATCAGGAAACACATTTTTAATGTAAATTACTTTTTCCACCTTTTTTTTTTTATCAATCAGTGTTGCAAATGGCCTTGGAGGAATCTGTTGGATGGACTCAGACAATGAATCCAGCTGACTCTTGTTACGCTCGCACAGTTTGCTTTACACAAGAAATGCATCCTGGGCGATGGTAAAGTTAGCGGTTATCTTTCTAACCTTGAGTTTGAAATGAAAGACGGGTGCTGCGGCCGTATTGGAAACCAACACATACTTTAAATCCTCCCTGATCCAGTAGATTAGAAAGGACCGAGATTTTTCAGGTGTGAAAAATGTATTTATTTTTGATGAAAGAATGTCACGTTGGCTACCAAAGGATCAAGAGTTCGGATAGTTTCAGCAGCCTCGTCCCACTGCCCTGCAGGTTTTGTACCACAGATCCTGGTGTATAGATAGGATATATTTTTAGACTTTATCTCATTTGGTAATTGAAATATTTTCAGTGTGTGAGAGAGGAGAACATGTTGGACCGGTTGTTATTATGAGAGGATAAAACAAGCGGTCGCACAGACACGGTTACATAACCCCGCCTCTAATCCTCATCAGTGCAGATGGAGGTCAAATCTGGAACAGTGACATTTTGTTATTGTCGTAGCTTTCACTGTTCTTCACAGTGTTTGTTTGAGAGTCTCAATGACATCTTCTGATGGCAAACAATTTCAGAAAATGTGTTTATTTTATCTTCAACTTTTATCTTTTTTTCCCTTCCTGTTTTGGACAGTCCTCTTAGAGGACAGTGTCCTCGCTGTTCATGTCAGTGTCAGGTGAGACTGTATTTCTGTGTACCAGGACACTGCACTGGTACGTTCTTTGTTTTTGTCCTCTCTGTATTTAACAGTGTCAGATGAGGCCTGTCCTCATCATTGGGTGTGCTTCTGTTTGAGTGTGTGTGTGTGTTTGTGTGCGCGTGTGCGTGTGCGTGTGTGTGTGTCTTCTCTCCAGGAGAGGAGAGATATATTATTGCAGTTTAGCCATTTCAGTATTTATTTACAAAGATTGAGCCTTTGCAATTCAGAATGTATCTTTGTACATTAAATATGAATATATATATGTATATGACTATATATATATATATATATATGTGTATGTATGAAAATGTTTTCGACAACAGTTGTTGCTGTTGGAATGAGATATTTTTTTGTAGGGGTAAATAACTCCTTACCTATGCACTTAGTCTCTGGAGGCTTCGCGCCTCTGTTGTAAAAGTAGAGACCCTGCAGCTTCAGGACGGAAACTAAACCCTGTGAGACAAACAGAGAGGTCTGTGTCGTTAACCTCTGTTAACGAACAGCAAACGCCATCTTTAACCCTGCAGCATCTTTAGCCTTATTTTAAACGTTCAATTAAAGCATCCTTTGTGGGCTACGTGTTGTCTGCTTCCTGTAAAGTGGCCTCGCTCACTTCAACTTTTCTGTTGACTTTAGTTGCCATGGCAACCCCCCCTCCACACACACACACACACACATCATCATCATCATCATCTCGGTCTGATTAGTTTGCAGGTCTAAACAGTGTCAGAAAGCCGGGTTATATGAAGGTAATTAAATATTTGAAATGTACAGACGTCATGTTTAGTCTATGTAGAAACCTTGTGTAGCTGTGGTTATTTTAACCTTCAGGTAACACCAGATGGCGCACTTGAACAGTTTTTCCTCGTGACTTTACTGGATGGATGGAGGTGCTCCATCACAACATCTGAGATACAGTGGAACTGTGTTCAGAATCAGTGATCCAGACACTCTGATGTTTCTCAGTTTGTTTTGCTGCTGTTTGTTTTGTTTTGTTTTGGTCTGATGGGTTAAATATGGCCGCTGAGATGTGTGATGGTTGAACACTGTCAGGATGAGGATGCTTATGTTGTGTTGCCATAAAATTCAGTACAGTGAAATGTCATGGTGTGCTCCCACAGAGGACTCTACTGCCCACATCTGTTCAGTAACATCACCCGCAGTCAGGCTGTAAATCAGTGTATGGCAGATTGAACCAGGTAGAACACATTCCTAAGTTTATCTCACTTTATGAGCGTTACAGCAGCTGATCATATAACGAGCCAATAAACGAGGCTCTGCAGGGGCGTGGCTTTACTGGACGCTTCCTGTAAACCTCAGCGAGGTCGTTTCCCTATAGCTTCAGAGGGGGCGTTGTCGGTTTTACAGCGAAACACTTGTGACATTTTACAGGAGGATTTATTGTAAGTGGAGGCCGCGGTGTAGTGTGTGTGTGTGGGTGTGTGTGTGTGTGTGTGTCGCCCTGGTTTCTCATTAATGCCTGTGTCAGGCGTCTCTCACATCATACGGTTAAATAATTGATCACATTTCTGCGTCTGTGTCCGGGCGTGATAGATGATTAACCTGGAATGTGCGGCACACACATACAAACTGCGTCTTTGTGTGGAGACGTTTTTGCACAGAGTGAAAATAATGAGCTTATTGGAGCTGTGAGTCAAATCAGGCTCAGGCCTCTCAGGAATGCAGTTCACTACAGTGCTTATCTGAAACAGTCAGATACAACCCACTGATCTGAGGTCAGCGTGATCTGACCCTCTGTGACCTGCGTGACCCTGGCTTCCTGCATCAAAGGGAGGGAAACAAACGTAACATGATGTGAAGGAAGAGGAGTGTGGCTGATGGTGCTGATCTGAGAACAGTAAAACACGCTAGACTTTGGACAAACAGTAGCACTTTATCCACAGCTCCCACTTTACAGTTTCCACAGCAGGAGGCGAGGCGGAGCAGCCCCCCCCACACACACACACCCCTACACACACACACACATACACAGACACACACACACAGAGGAGTACGGGTCACTTCAGGTGTCTTCTCCAGCTTAACCATTAAACCCAGAGTGGATCCAGTGAGGTTCCTCCGCTGACGTCCTCAGCTCACTCGACGGCTTCACGTTCCTGCTCCGTGTCTCCTGGGAAAATGCTGGGAAAGATTTTTGTGCTGCTCTGTTTTTCTTCTGCTTTGGCGAATCCACCCTGTACGCCAGGTAGGAAACGTTCCCACTTTCCTCTCCTGTGAAGAACCCCTGTGTTCTAAATATGCTGCGGTTCAAATTCCAGCAGAAACACACATTAGTTTCTAATCGCAAAGACGCATTTCTACACATAGCTCATGTTTGTCGTTTGACGTCCGGTGGCGTTGATGATGGAGTGATGTTAAATGATCCCAGCAGCCCTCGGATTCCAGTCAACAGAGATGAATCTCATTGTCATTGTCACACACATCATCAAACATCAGCCGGTGCTCGCAACACAAACACAAAGAAACGCAGAAGCACATAAAGTCACAGGACGTGTGCGACGCTGAAATGTGCTTTGTCTTCACAGATGCTTCAGACGGGCACCAGGTCCGACTCAGCATCCAGACGGCTCTGGGAGATCAGGCTGTACGTAGCTTATGAAACGTTATGAAATATCTGAATATTATATTATTATTATATTATTATATTATCATATATATAATATTATATATTATAATAAACACAATGCACTGTTGTCTGTGTGTGTGTGTGTGTGTGTGTGTGTGTGTGTGTGTGTGTGTGTGTGTGTGTGTGTGTGTGTGTGAGGAGAAAGGTCCATCTGGTGATCAATTAACCTCACAGGTGTTGACTGAAAACTCTTCCTGGTCTGTCGTTGCAGTACGTCTGGAATGAGAATGAAATGTTCTTCTTCCGAGCGTCTCTGGCTTTCGCCATGAGGAATCACTTCAGGGGACGACAGCAGTTTGAGTGAGTCACAGAACCCAGAACACAGAACAGAACACAGAACCCAGAACAGAACAGAACAGAACAGAACAGAACAGAACACAGAACAGAACAGAACAGAACAGAACAGAAGAGAACATTATAATCTTCATGATATCGTGACGTTTCTTTCAGAGTGTCAAACATTGTTGTGTGCGACGAGACGCCCAGAGTGTCCTTCTGGTTTGTGGTGACGTCACCGCTGAACACTTCAGATCTCGTTGATCGAGAGAACGTGGAGGAGGCCATCAGGTGATCACATGATTTTTTTATTCTTTTTATTTTAAATCTCTGTTTCCTTTACAATAATTCAACATGCAGTGTTTCGCCATGGCAACAGGGCGGCTGGTACATTTGAATTAAGATGGAGAATATGACTGAGAGTCTAACGAATTAGCACAATTAGTGTTATTACAGGAATGTTCCTATTATACATATGTTCTTAAATAATCAAAAAAATATATGAATAGAAAAGTTGAAAGCAAACAAATGTTGCAAACAAATGATTATAAACCTGAGAATAAGTTGTTGTTGACACATGTTGGTCACAGTATAAATATTTGAGTGAAACTTCAAACATATGTATAACTATATAATATATGTATATTTCCTGAACGTTTATGTCCATTTCTAACCTCAGAAAGTCCAGGTTCCGGATCAACAGTGCCTTTCTGTTAACGGATCAGACCCTGGAGTTTATCGGGATCCATCCCACCCTGGCAGCACCCGTCCACCTCAGCACTCCTCCCTGGCTCATTGTGTTCGGCGTGGTCATGGGTGCGATTGTTGCTGGCATCGTCGTTCTGCTTGCCACCTCTGTGCTCCAGAAGAAGCGGTACAAATTGAAGTCTTTATAAACTATATTTATATTCATATTCATATATTCATAT